>PVKH010000766.1:0-34577 GCA_004027955.1 Chaetophractus vellerosus | reverse complement strand
TTTGGCTACCTTTAAGCTGTTTCTGCCAGCAGGGGAAGTTTTGGGAGGGCACTCTATTTTGTTGAATGTTAACACAGCCCCATGACTTTCTTATAAAATTACTGTTTGCATGGAATAGTTTTTTTCATCCTTTTATTTTCAATCTGTGTTATGTCCTTGTATACAGTGTTGTTTGTAATTAGTATAGATTATGGAGTTTGGCTCATGTGCTTCCCTCTTCTCAAAGTCACATCTCTGAGCTATTTTTTGTCCCTATCCTAAAAACACTTGTTTATATATTTTGTTCAATTTCATATTTCTTTACAGCAGGAGAATAAGTCTAAATCCAGGTACTCCATCAGGGTTGGAACTAAAAATTCTTCTCATAACTTTCTGTAAGAAGCAATTATATGTTTTGAAAAATGCATCAATCATTTCAATTTGACATTACTAAATCACTCTCTGAAGTATTATATCTTATAAAATAATACAAATGTTCTAGTTTTCAACTCTAGGAATAAATGTTACCCATATTTATCTTTCTTTAAAAAATTTTTTAGGAAACAAATAATTAAGCTAATCATCTCTATTAGTGGTAGAAGTTCATAATTAGAGCTTCAATACTACATTCTTATTCATTTCCTCTTATCTTTAGGAAGGCAAATGCATTTAATATACATCCTTGATATACGTGACATTTACCCATCCTCATCCAATTAATATGTATAGATCCTTGAAAGGCATTAAATGTTATCTGTAAATATTAAATACCTGCTATTAATCCTTCTAATATTCATCTCTATAATCCCAAACTGGTAATTATTCTTATCTTAAGATGCTATGGCAATTGGACATGAACAACATTTTCTTTTTTAAAGTTACGTTGTAATCCTATATGACAAATTATTTTGGCAATTGAAAAATGATTTAAAAATGAAATTAACTATTTAAATCAATTCTCATAATTATGGGTGTATTTGAAATATTAATACCAAAACTTGCATATAACGATTATGTAATTTGTTGTTATATTGCAATCTGGTGGTAGAGTCAGGATGCAATTCTAGTCAGCCTGAAACTGCATTTATTTTAGTTATATAGGGACATAGTGGAATGTTAAAAAATTTTGTAATTAATTTTAAAAATAATCAATATTTCCAAAAATGTACTGTATTTGCCTTGGAAATTTTGCTATTGAGCTTAGGTATTTAAATATGTGCATTTTTAGATAGTCAAACATTTCTGAGTTATTATATTAATCACTTTAAAAATTCATAAGAATGTTCCCAAGATGATTTCATAATAAAAAATATTCTTTTTCTTCTTAAGAGAAATACGATGCTCTCCTTAATATGTTATTATTTAATAATAATAAGTGATGAACCCTGTCATCTTTTAAAGATATATAATAGTTTCTTAACTGCTTGGAAGTACTTTCTCCAAGTAGCTTACATGAAATCAGATAATGGTGATAAAGTAACATTAAAATGGTAGCAAACACCAAACCCCAAATATATGTGTCTGGAATATGGAACTATATTTCTGTTCCAATGCATGACTGTCATTGATAAAAATAGAATTATGTGTTTCTAATGATATATAATAAAGTTGTAACTCTATTGAGAAATTCTGGTGTTATTATAAGCTGTAAATCATAAAAAAGATATAATGTAGAAGAAAAAAAATAGGTTGTCACCAAGACTCGAGACATAAAATCTTTTGTGATGTTTATTTTTAAGATATAGAAAAAACACAGCCTTCCTTTTCATTTCTCTTCTCCATCCTGGCTTTAGTGTTCTGATATGCTATTTTATAGCACTACAAAAGAAAAACATAGTAATTATGATGTTCTTATTTAACTCCAAAAGCCTCACATTTTTAATTGAACTTCACAAATCATATTAATATATGGGAGGTTAACATATTATTCATTGAGAAACAAATCATTTTTTAATTCAGGAAGTGGTTAATATTAGGATATCAATTAACAAACCTTTAGTGTGTAACTATGAGATATGAGAAATAATAATTACCAAAGTGAAATATGGAAGAGCAAATGTGCAACTTGAAGTTAATTTTAATGCAAATAATACACAAAATAAACATGCCCACAGGATCATATATGTTGAGTTTGTAAAAATTATTTTCTAAGGACACCTCATGAAATTGATATTAGGAATCTTACAATTTATTTGTACTATTACAGTTTTCCAGAAAGTGGCACATTTTCATTTTCATATTTATTTCCATTAAATTGGTATATTATTTCCTTTGTGCCTTTATTACAAAAACACATACATTTCTATTTCTCCCTAAATCTGTGGAACCAGTTTAATCTCAAATTTGACCTTAATTGGACAAATGCAGTTGTTTCAGACTCCTGTTTATTATTCAGTATAAGTATAGTCTGTTAGTAGAAAAGAGGGATATCTTAATAGAAATGGGAAATTTTACAAATTATGGAAAATACTCTTGTTATTTTGAAATCCTCCCAAAAGATGCTCTCTCTCCAACCGTATTTCCTTCCAGTTTCTGTCCATGCAACTGTTGGTAATTTCTCCCACGTTGTTTTCAATGCTTGTAATTCACTTCCATGACAAAGAACTCACACCTAACTCTAATCATTTGCTGACTTGCTGATATTTAAACTCTCTTTCCCTACCACATCCATGAAGGTAATTTGTACTTGGTAAAATCTACATTTTAACACCCAGTCTCTGATATGCCTTGGACACAGTCTATAAGCACACTATAGGCTATAACTGTTCTCCAGAGCATCATATGAATGCTGGAAAAAAAGGCTACAGCACAACAAACACATAATACCAAACATAACGTAGAATGGCGCGATACAGCTCCCACTGGCTGAGTGCACTGATGCCTGGTAACTCTAAGGCTTACTGCCTAAGAATGTCCAGCAATAAACTGTGCTACATTTCAGGGACTGAGACTGTAAGTGAGCTCTCAGAAAATGGGAAAACAAAGTTTCAACAGGATAATCTGTTGGCACATATTTTAGAGAAAAAAGCACAATAATTGACATTGAGAGTATTTATAAATGTACCATATTGCATGCTAACTGATATAGATGTATTTATACCTAATCAAGAATTAGTATATAAATTCATCCCTTTCAGCTTAAGCAAAGGAACTCTCTGCAAAGAGTGCACTATTGTTCTTAGGAAAATAATACAGCATAGTCGGTAAGAATATGGACTGAGGTTCAGACCATTTGTCTATAAAATCTTGGCTCTTTCACTTTTTAGCTGTGATAACTTGGACATGTTATTTGACCTGTATATTATTTTGTCTTCTTAAAATGGGGGCGTTACTAGTATCTATGTCATAGATTATTTAAAGATGGAATGTTTTGTTTTGCTACATATTTATAATAGCACCTTGCATGTATTAAGCACTATGTAATTGTTTGATCTTATGGCAGAGTAAGAGTTTGTTTCATCATTTACTTTAAATAATTTAATGTAAACATGAGGAGGTATTTGCTGTCATCTGTGGCATATGCAAATCTGGAAAGCATTCCAGTAACACATGACAATGATTTGATAGCACTATAAATTCTGTTTTTAATGGCATATTCACATTTTTATTAACAAAACCAATGTAAAGTTTTCACATTGGTACTTTTTTCTAAAAACCATTTATGTAGAATAGAATGGAAGAACTAGGAGACACACAAATTCCCAATCTTGTTGCTCACTTATTTAACAGGTCTAGATAATTTATCATAAACTTACACATGGATGAAAATCACAGCTGGAAAAGTGACAAAGAAGGATATAATGTACTGCCACTTACTTGAAGCTTATGGGCTAAATGGGCTACAATTCTGATTCATGAGATAAATTTCAAGAGACAGGCTCTGAAGATGAAAAATACGTCAAAAGCTTTTTCCACTTAAGGCATGTCATTCAGAGGATAAACAGTACATGGTGTATTAATTTTTGATGATTGTAACATAGGTGTTTATCACCCAAACTGGGATATAATGCCCATTAGAGGTGATTAATGATTCTGGGACATCATCTCATCTGTATATTCATGGAAAGGTAATGAAGGTAATGGCTTTCATCTATTCTATATTACATATTTCATGTACAGGTATCTTTGATCTCTTATACACTGTTTTAAATGTTATTTTCTTGATTTACTATTTTCATAAAAACTACTTTGTTTTACTTTTCCTGGTTATTATTTGCAACAGCTGATACTGAAACTATATCCAAGCCATTACTATTTATTATAATTCTTCCCTGTTTGCCAAAATATATTCAACAACTACTTGTGAAATATTTATTAAATGAAGTTCTATGTATTTAAAAAATCAATGATGTTTATTCCTGATTTTATAATATATTTTTATACTTTCTAAGTTGTCATTGATTGTGAGTCACGCTACTAATGTATACACAATTAGGAATGGAGGGGAAAGTACCGACCCTATCAATTAGACCAAAACAAGCTGTAGGACATAAGACACATCCATATTTTGATATAATATAATATAAACATTTTTGAATTGAAAAGTTAAAAGATATTGTATTTTGTTCTTTGGGATCATAATAAAAATAATTACCTTTGAATTATATTATTTTCTTGGTAGCGGCCAATAAAATTAATTCTGGTTTGGTCTTGGAGCTCTTAAAATTAGGCTTCTGTACAAGGTAAACCATTGAATGTTTGTGCCCAGTGTAGGAAGGGGAAGTGGAAGAGGAGGGGAAAGTAGACTTCTTATCAAGTGATCATTTTTTTTTCAGTCCAGACAAATGTGTAACACTGATTATTGAGATAAAGCATAGATAGGTGAAGTTCTATTAAAAATTATTATTTTTAAATGGAGGAATAATTCAGCAAACATGTAAGCACCATTGTCTTTTATTGGACACAAAGTAAATCTTTAAAATTTATTCGATGTGGTGACAGTAACTTAATAAAGCCTTTTTTGAGTTCTTTAAGCATTGCATTTCTTTGAAACGGGGTTAAATTAAAAATTATTTAACCTAGATCCCATACTCCTTAGATGTGATTAAATGAGTGTATAGGTATTTAAGAAGTATGTTTATGTAATCGATGTATCCTAAAAAAAATTAAAATTTAAATAAAAAGAAATTTGCTCATATATATATGTATATACACATAGACATATATATATATGACATACTTTGCCCAACGAGTGTATGGGAAGAGGGAAACTTTAAAAACAATCTTGGGACAAGCCTTTAATGGAAATTTAATGGTGAAGATGACAACATTTGAGGGGGTGAGTGGTATAAAAGAGTTCATATCAGTTATAGTAAGATGTGGAGAGTAAGAGATGGAAATGTTTAGTTCTTTTCTGCCACTTTTAGCACATGAGATATCTTGGAGTTATTTACTCCAGAGAAACATGTTCTTAATCTTACTCCATTCCTGTGGGAATAGGATAGGACCTTTTGAAGATGTTACGTCTTTTAAGGTGTGCACCACCTGAATCAAGTTGGATCCCAATCCTATTACTGGAGGTGTTATAGAGAAGGCTACAGGAAGAGGAGCCATAGGGAGCAGCCAGAAGTTGGAAATCAACTAAACTCAGAAGAGAAAGGAGAAGATGCTACCATGGGCATTGCCATGTGATAGAAAAGCCAAGGACCCAAGGATCACCAGCAGCCAGCCCTAAAACACCCCAGTCTTCAGGGAGAAAACATGACCTTGCTGGTGTCTAGATTTTAGACTTCTAGCCCCAAAACCATGAGCCAGTAAATTTTCATTGCTTAAGCAAACCCATATTATTGTTATTTGTTTTAGCAGTCCAGAAACTAATACAGTACATTAAAGGAAAAATCCTATTACCCTTCAAGAATAAAATTGATCCCAAAATCTTACTTTTGCTATCCAATCAAGCATCTTCCATAATGATCCAGTGCACAGAATCGGGCAGTTGTACAATGTCACTTTCTAGCAGAAACTACCTTTCCACAACCTGCAACCTGTAAAGACCATTGTGCTGGTTTAGCCTGAGGTTGGCTATTAATTAGACTCAAGTGATTATTGACATAGTATGATCAGCTCTTCCTAGAAAGGAGATGTAAAAAAGCTATGCTATCTCACTTTGGTTTATTCCAGTGAACTTAGAGGCTATCTTAGCTAGTTGGGAGCAGGCAAGCATAGTGATTCAGGCATATTTGGAGAAAAATATTTTTCAACTGTCATAAAAAGATAAATGCATTTTGAATTATGGTCCTAAAAGCTTAGATTTCTAGAATCTGTCTATTACTATACAATCTGCCAATTTTCTTGAGTTAGAGTAAGTTCCTTGAACTCCAAAGCCCAACACTGCACATTGACTTAAGAACTGCATATGAGATTCAGCATCATTTTGTACAGCAACCCACAATATTTTCTTAGAACTTTGCTAGATTCTATAGGTAAATGTATTAGTCAGTCAAAAGGGGTGCCTTTGCAATATACCAATAATTAGTTGGTTTTTATAAAGGGTATTTATTTGAGGTAGAAGCTTACAGTTACCAGACCACAAAGCATAAGTTTCTTCCCCCACCAAAGTCCATTGCCACATGTTGGAGCAAGACAGCTGCCAACGTTTGCCAGGGTTCAGGCTTTTTGGGTTCCTCTCTTCCCGGGGCTCCATTTCTCTGGGCTTAGCTCTCCTGCTTCCTTCACAAGGTCGATGTAGATTATCAGGAGAACAGCTCACTTCTCTTCTCCTGGGTCATCCTCTCCAATATCAGAACTGCTTCTCAAAAACCTGCTTTTCAAATCTGCTCCCTCTGTCTTTGGCCTTGACTTTTATACTTGAGACCACACCCACCAAGGGGCGGGCCTCAACGTCCTACTGACGTGGCCCAGTTAATGTTCTAATCATATCCCAATGATGCCCAGATGAACATAGTAGTTTACAAGCATGATTCAATATCGATTTTTGGAATTCATAATTACATCAAATGGTCACAGTAAATATTAATGAAAAACAAGATATAAGCAAAGTGCTTCAAAAACTTTGTAATTTCATTGAGAAAGAAAAACTGGGGCCGGCTCGATAGCCCAGTGGATAGAGCACCGGCATACCAATTGGGGGACCCCGGGTTCGGTTCCTGGGGACCTCTCCTAGCAGGCAGACCACCTTGAGAATGGCAAGCCGCCATGGGCGGGCCAGAGCCGCCATGGGCAGGGCAAAAAACTGCCACGGGCAGGGCAAATGCCGCCACAGGCAGGGCAGGTCGCCCGTGAATGGAGCGCAGCCAGCCACCCGCGAACTGAAAGCCGGCCGTGAATGGAAGCAGAAGCCGCCCACAAGCGGGGAAAGCTGCACCTGCGCAGTTACCAGTCTCGGTGCGTCACCGCAGCGGGGGGGAAGGGGAGATATGTAATAAAATAAATAAATATTTAAAAAAAAGAGAGAGAAAGAAAAACTGTAGAGCATGATGTATCAAAAAAATAATTTAAAGCATAATAAAATATAATAATGGGATATTGTACATTTTGGAGGAAATTAGAAGGTTTGAGATCAATACAGACTATGATATCAAAGAAAATTATCATGGAAGGAAAATATTCATAGAAAGAAACAGGGCATAGGTAAGTATTGATTGTGGAGAGAGATAACCACAGGGCAGAAAAGCGTTTTATAGGATGGTTGCATAATTATTGAACGTGGCATGTTTATGGGGCAATATGAGGACACTTCTGACTAAGTATATTGTAGATAAGGATAAAATGAAGTTAATGAGTTCATGTGATATTTATCTGAAAGCCAAGTAATGTTATTTTAGTTGACAAATTAGGAACTAAAAGGTTTTCAAAGTTTTACTTTAGTCCTTCAATATTGAAATATTGAATACTGGTTTTGTTTGTTCATTTGTATATGTATGACTTTGGAAAAAAACACTGGCATAATCAAAGACATAATTTAGGAAGCTTTACTGTTGACTATTGGGCTTCAATCATATTATCAAGATTTGGTCCCCTATTATGCCTCAAATTAGCTCAGCGAGTTGCTGCTCCAGCAAGTGACCTCATGACCTATCTGTTTTACGAGTCTTGATCACATATTATTTATTCAAGACCCCCTTTCCCGGATTTTGAGTCTTTTGCTTAACCCTCACAAGCTAAGCACCTATCTACTTGTGCTTATTTTGCTGGTGTCACAGGGTAGACTTTTATATCTCTGTGCTTTGATTGCTGGTTTAACCACTACCTTCTATTAGATCCTGTTGGCCAAATTTTTGCCTATAAGAGTTCCAATAGAGTTTTCTTTCAGATACTCTGAGCTCTCTCTAGGAAATAAGAACATATTCTTCCCAGTTTCAGCACCTGTATAACACTCCTTTTCTCACTGAAATAACTTGGTCTTTCATAGTTTTTTCATCATATAAACACATATCTCAATAAAAACATGCTAATGCTTAATTTTTGGAATAAAGTTTAAACTGTTATTTAAAAAGACAAAAATGGAGCTATATGAGTGAGGAAAAATAATTCTAGCTAAAAGGTAAAAGACGTGGACAAATTCCATTATAAACACAGGGCCTATACTCAACTTGCCATGTACGTATGATGACAACTAAATAAATATATATGTGATGATAATTCTCTTACCCTAATCAATATTTCCCTTGTGACGCTAGTGCAGGAATAGAGTGACCATACTATATAAATCTATATTAAGGGATGTAGAGAAGGTTGTGGTCATAGTACCACCAAGACTTGGGAAAAACTTGGTGCACCAGTAAGAGACATTGCTGCTAAGATACAAGGTTCTGCACAGCTTTCAGAAGGTGAGCGAAATCTTAGGATCTCAGCCAGAAAGGACCAAATAGACAATAATGAATGAATCTAGCAAAAGGTAAGTTTCACATTTTCTTTAAATAACACCGTTAATGGCATTCAATTCCAGAGATTTGTTAACAGAGATTTCCCCATTTTTCCCATGTGCCTGTTATATCCTTTTAAAATTTATTAAAAAAATATAATGTATATTTCTCATGATCTTAACTCATATCCCCATTTTTCCCATGTGCCTGTTATATCCTTTTAAAATTTATTAAAAAAATATAATGTATATTTCTCATGATCTTAACTAATTTAATTTCATGATATTCAGAATGTCAGTATTTTATTTTAGACCTACAGAAATCAATTATTAATTATGGAAAATTTTAAATAATGGATTGTTATTAATAACATTAAGAGCTATCATTTTATGGGAAATAACTTTATATGGATTTTCTCATTTACTTCTCACAATATCCCTAGGAAATAAAAAGTGTTCTAATGACCCTTTTATATATAAAGCAGTTGAGGGTTAAAAAATGGAGTAACTTTTCCAATGGCACATACCTATGTATTTATAGTATATAGGAAAATGAACCGCTTTTCTTTAATTTTGAATGAATTTAGATGGTATTTAATGGAAAGATGTGAGTTAAAGCATTGCTATTTGAACCACTAATAATTGATGATCATAACGAATCATGATCTTAATATCTCTGGATTCTGTAATAAATTGTATTAAAGTTGGGGTTTATGTGCAGAGAGAAGAAATATATCTAAGGGAGATAATGATACTTAGTGATATTATATGAACTAACTTCAAGGCCATAGTCACATTTGCTGGTGGCTATAATTTTAACAATCTAAGTATTATGGGACTGATCATAACGAATGGAATATATTAGTAAGACATTGTTCAATCCTTGTAAGGGGAATCAATTCCTGCCAGATAACAACATATTATTTTGTAAATCAGTTTTACTCAGGTGCTTATGTTAATCTGAAATATTATATATTTTTCACTTGTATCGTTGAATAATCCATGCAAATACAACCCAGGAAACTACAGCCAATACAACTGTAATACTTAATGTGATTTCCACATAGCATTGGGATGGGATTGAAGGCATGGGATTACTTCCCATGACTATTTGCTCTTTTTCTCATCAGAAATGTTATATCTAACTTAACATTTGCTATATTTCTTTACAATCTTTTTCTATGGATGTATATGTTACTCATATCCATTAGTCATATGTATCTTTTTATCTGGCATGAAATCTCTCATCATTTTGACAATGTGCGTACTTTAACATATTTTTAAAAATAGTATGCCTAATTGCTGCCAATAATACAGTGAAGGGATTTTCTCTATTAATTAATTTAGTCCTTTCTTGTTATGGTACATTTTGATTTTTTCTTTACTATTTTAATAACATAATCACCATACTACCACTTACAAAACTTACACACACACACACACACACATACTTATTTGCTATCACAAAAACCCATTTAGATTACATAAATGTTACATAAAAAATATAAGGAATTCCCATATGCCTCACTCCCCACACCACCCACATCTACCCACATTAACAACATTCTTGATTAGTGTGATACATTCATTTTAGTTGATGAACACCTTTAGGCGCATTGCCACTAAGAATGGGTTAAAGTTTACATTGTAGTTTATACTCTCTCCCACACAATTCTGTAGGTTATGACAAGATATTTAATGGCCTGTAACTGTCATTGCAATGTCATTCAGGACAATTGCCGAGTCCTGAAAATGCTCCCATATTATACCTGTTTTCCTTTTTCCTGACCTCAGAACCTCCAGTGGCCACTGCCTTCACATCAATGATATAAGTCCTTCCATTGCTAGAATCACAATAAGTTTATAGTAGAATTCCAGTAAGTCCACTCTAGTCCATAGTTCATTCCCCAATCCTGAGGATTCTGAGATCGTGATACCCACTCTACTTCTAATTGAGAGGGAGCTTCAGTCTCATACAGCCAATGGATTGAACTCTCTTGCTTGGAGTTGTAGACTCTCTTGGTTCCTTGGTATGGTGGTTGTCCATAGTCACCTCAGGGGAGGACAGACCAGCGGGTCAAGCCCTCAGTGTTTTCGCAAGTAACTATAAATCTGGTCCTGCAAGAGTGAAGCCTGGTGGTTGCCATGGGTCCCGATGGGAGGGGGAGGGAAGAATAGAATAGATGGAACAGGTGGCATTTTGAAGGTGATGGAAGTGTTCTATGTGATCTTGCAATGATGGATACAGGCCACGTTAAGTTTCATCAAAATTTATAAACGTGTATGGTTCAAAATGCAAACCATAATGTAAATAATTGACCATGTTGATAGCTATGTTTCAATATTTGTACATCAGTTGTAACAAATGTACCATCCACATATAAAATGTTATTAATAGGGGAAGGGGGAAAAGGGGAGGTTATTGGATATATGGGCGTCCCCTATATTCTGTACCTAAAATTTCTGTGACCTGAAAATTCTTTGAAGACAAAATGAAAAAGTTAAGACATTGGGGGAATAAATGGAAGAAAATGTCACTGTACATAAAGGACAACAGATCCTACAATGATGAATTAGGCATTGTTTTTATTTTTATTTTAGAGGTGAATATATTCAGTTACAGGGTGTTGAATAAACTGATCAAGATTTTGCAAAGAGGTGGAATTGATTTCTTAACTATATGGCCCTCTGAATATACAGTCTCTTTTTACCCATGATACATGGCTATTTGCTTTGCCAAAAGTTTTTTTTAATTACAAAACTATTGGTTTTTGGATTTACCCTGTTTTTCCCCAGATGGAGCATACATAGAATGTGTAAAAATCCTATTTTCCTCACTGAGTACTGAAAATAGGAGGGTCAGTTTCAGCAACTGAAATCATTAAAGGGTGTTATGAAAAATATCAAAATCAAGTCTCACTTCTCTAAGAATCACACAGAAATGACCAGAACCACACGTTCTACCCCTCTGGGAATCTTTTGATAAGACTTTGCTCAAATCCAGGATAAATATCCTAGAGCAACTGTGACTACTCCAAGATTGTCATTTGTTGCCTAATTTGATGGATGGTTAATTGAAGTTTTAGCAGTGAAGAAATAAAAGCCACAAACAAATATTTGTCAGAATGTATTTCTCTGTGTTAATCAAAATCTATTTTACTTTTGTTACTCATAGCAAAGTGCCATTTCAAATTTGGCTTTGATTTGAATGTGGTCCCCTAATTTTTGTACAAAAATTAGTGACTTGAGATTAGTTAAAATGTTTGCTTCCAACAAATCTCTGATGCCAGGTATTTTTTTTTTAAGATTTATTTATTTTATTATATATTTCCCCTTCCCCCCCACTGTGGGGACGTGCCGAGAGTGGTCACTGCGCAGGCGTGGGTTTCCCCGCTTGTGGGCGGCTTCTGCTTCCGTTCACGGGCCGGCTCTGCTTCAGTTCGCGGGTGGCTGGCTGCGCTCCATTCGCGGGTGACCTGCCCTGCCCGTGGCGGCTTTTGCCCTGTCCGTGGCAGCTTTTTGCCCTGCCCACCCCGGCTCTGGCCCACCCATGGCGGCTTGCCATTCTCAAGGCGGTCTGCCTGCTAGGAGAGGTCCCCGGGAACCGAACCCAGGGCCTCCCATGTGGTATGCCGGTGCCCTATCCACTGGGCTATCGAGCCAGCCCCCCAGGTATTTTTTTAAAATGAGATTCTTGAACTATTAAACTGGTGACTTCCTTCTGATAATCCTTATTTTCTGATAGTAGGTTAGATGTGATTAAGGAAGGTGGCAATTTAGGGCTTCTTTTTTTTTTAATAGCTGGAACTAATGGCAGTTTCATGTCACTGCTCACTAGAATGTGTCAGAAATAGAAAAACTTCAAAAAGCCAGACTTTCTAAAACATATTTTTGAGGGGATCCGGAGACATGTTTCAAAAGTGTGATTTATGAACACTCTTCTTTATGTAAGTGACAATCTGAGTTATTTAATTGGTGGATGAGTAAAATCATTTCATGTATACTCATAAAGTTCTGTATCTCTTGTTCAGAGAGTATTGAGTCCAGTGAAAAGATTTCTACAGGTTATACTTTTATGTTTCTTGTGGTTCCTCAGGAAGCTAACTATGGAACTGCCATATGATCCAGCAATCCCACTGCTTGGTATATACCCAGAAGAAATGAAAGCAGGGAAACAAACAGATATATGAACAACAGTGTTCGTAGCAGCATTATTCACTATTGCCAAAAGTTGGAAGCAAACCAAATGTTCATCAACGGATTAATGGGTAAGCAAACTATGGTATATACATACAATGGAATATTACTTAGAATATTAAGAAGGAATGCAGTGTTAATACATGGGATAATATGGGTGAATCTTGAAGACCTCATGTTGAGTGGAGTAAGCCAGTCACTAAAGGGCAAATATTACATGACTGTACTGGTGTGACTTAAGCAAATTGAGCAGACCCACCGAGCTAGAGTCTGGAAGACAGGTTAACAGGAAACAGTAATGGAGTAGAGGGTGATGAGCTGGTGCCCATATGAGCAAAATCTATGATAAGGTGGAGGGGTGTGGTTGAACAGTGGATGGGCATGTGAGTGGTGCAGTGATGTGATTGGGTTTGGTGATGCTGGTCTGTGAGGGGGAGTAGGGTGGGAGTGTTGGGTTGGAATATCCATGGGACTGGAGGGAGGGTTGGAGGAAGGAACAGGTGAACTCTGGGGATTTGCACACCTGTGGTTAAAATTACAATGGTGGAAATGTTCTTTGGCAAATATGGTGGTGATGGGGGTTACTGGTATTGGGTCAGGTGTGGAGGGATAAGCAGGATAAGGTGCACCTGGGGCATGTCTCTATGGAATATGTATGTGTTCATCTTGTCATAGTGTGTTATATCAGTGGGTGGAGACCAACACAAAAGGAAAATATTAAACTCCTATTCTAGAGAGTCCTGCTATATTCTCAATTAGAGGGACAAGAATCTCTTGAGAACATAGGCAGTGCCTAACAAAAGAAAACAGACCAATATGTCAAGCCCTTAATATTATGGCATGTAGGTATGAATCTTATTCTTCAAAAATTGAAATTTAGTGGTTACCTTTGGTTCTTCAGGGAGGGGGAGGGAAAAATAGAATAGATGGAATATAGGACATTTTTAGGGCATTAGCATTGTGCTACATGATCATGCAATAACATTTCCAAGCCATTCTAAATTTTGTCAAAACCTATAAAAGTGTACAGTGCAAAATGTAATCCATTGATAATGGTTAGTAGCAGTGCTTTGATATTTGTGCATCAATTGTAACAAATGTACCATCCACTTGTAAAATATTATTAATAAGGGAGAGTGGAAGAGGAGGAGGGCATTGGGTATATGGGAATCCCCTATATTTTCTATGTGACTTTTCTGTAACCTAAAGCTTCTTTGAAAATAAAATGAAAAAAAAAATTAAGACAGTGGGAGAACACATAGAAGAAATTGTCACTGTATATACAAGACAACGGACCTTACAGTGATGAAAGAGACAATGTATAAAAGATGTATTTTATTTTAAATTCTTTACTTTTGTATTTTGTTAATTTTTTTTGTTGTTGTTATTTTTGTTTTATTTTCTTAATTTTATTTGGCTATGTTTTGGTTTCATTTTTGGAAGGTTTTGGATTATGGAAGGGTCACAACTGTGGCAGAGGAGGATCACTAAAGTGGGGTGTCGGTAAATGGGGGATGTGTGGGGAGGGATACACCTGGAGCATGCCTCTAAGGCATATGAATATGTTCAAGTACAGATGGGGCCTTATCTCAATGGGTGGAGACCCACATAATAACTGAAAGAATATTGAATTCCCATCCAGGGGAGTTCTGCTACATTCTCTAACAGAACGGCAAGAATCCCCTGAGTCCATGGGCAGGGACCACTGAAGGAAGACAAACCATTATACCAGGCCCTTGATACTGGTAATTCTACTTATGAATCTTGTCTTTGGAATTTGAAACTTAGCCTAGTATTATATATTGCCTAAGAGTTACCTCCTGAGAGCCTCCTTCTTGCTCTAATGTGGCCTCTTTCTGAGCTAAATTTAGGATATAAATGGACTACTTTCCCCCATGGTTGGGGACATGACTTTTGGGGATGAGCCTCCTTGGAAATGAGGGATAATTATTAAGTGCCAAGTAGTGATGTACCTGGAAAAAGACCTTGACCAAAAGAGGGAAATATTAAATAGAAATGAGTTTTTATGGCTAAGAGATTTCAAAGGGAGTCAGGAGGTCATTCCAGAGGTTACACTTATGCATGTCTCAGCAGGGTCTCATTGACTACCACAGTAAACAGTGCCTCAAAAGCAGGGCTCCTGAGGGCTCTTGAGACATCTAGACATTATAAGCAGGGCAGACAAGCTCAGGAATTTTGCACTGTGTCAGTGGGCCTTAAATTGGAATTTATGTTCCCCAGTGTAACAGAGTTAGACTCATTTATAGTTTCCCTACACATGGCTCTTCTGCCTCTTTTATTTGACCCTACAATTAATACTATACTTGTTAAATATATGTCCCAGACTTAAATCTTTGGTCTGTTCTTGTGCCAGTTGAGCCCTGAATCTTAGTAGAGTTGCAATACTTACTCTCCAGTTCATTGGACTCACCCAGTACAACTAACAAGGAAATGAGGATGGAAAACGCTCATCCCAAGGAACAGAGAGTATCTGCAACTGCAAGCAAGATATTTCCATCCATCTGCCCCATGGAATCTAAGCCCCCTCTCAATTGGAAACAGAGTGGGCACCTCATTCCCAAGTCCTCAATATTGGGGAATTAACAATGGACTAAAGTAAACTTATTCTTATTCTACTGTATTAGGGTTCTCTCGGGAAACAGAATCAACAGGAGATATCCATCAATAATATAAGATTTTATAAGAGTCTCTCACGTGACAGTGGGGATGGACAAGTCCAGGTTCTGGAGGCAGGCTGCAAACCAGGGGCTCCATGAAAGTCCAGTGAAAGGTCCTTGATGAGTTTCTGGGTGAAGTTGGCTATCCAAAGACGAGCTGGGAAATTCTCTCTGAATGTTGAAATCACTTCCCCTTTTAAGGTATTCAACTGATTGGATAAAAGCATCACCCATTGCTGACGGCAATCTCCTTGATTGATGCAGATGTAATTAGCCATCTACCCAGTAAACTCACTGGTGAACAAAGTCCATAAATGTTCTTGTATTACAATTAGTCCAGTGCTTGTTGGACCAAACACCTGGACACAATTACCTGGCCGAGATGACACATTAGCCTAACCATCACATCTGCCATAGACATTATTATTCTATCAATGGAAGAACTTTTATCATTGATATAAAGGCAGTAGCCACCAGAGGTTCTGAGGGGAGGGAGAGGGAAGAATAGGTGTAACACAGGAGCACTTTAATGACATTGGAATTGTCCTGTATAACATTGCAATGATGGATATAGTCCATTATACATTTTGTCATCACTTTTAAAATTGTGTGGGGCAGAGTATAAACTAAAATGCAAACTATAGTCCACGGTGGGTAGTAATGCTTCCTTATGTGTTCATCAATTGTAACAAATGTACTATACTAAGAAAAGATGTTGTCACAGTGGGAAAGTGTGGGAATGGGAGGGAATGAGCATATGGGAATCCCTTATATGTTTTTTGTAACATTTATGTAGTCTAAAGCTTCTTAGACATTAAAAAAACTTAAAAAATAATAAATATGCCAGAACAAAATAATGTGTGTGTGTATATATATATAATTATTTAAACTAAATTATTTAAAGCCATTATCTGTCAGCACTATTTTTTGTTCCTCATCATCTCACAATCCTATAATTATCAAGTTTTAGTTAGTTATATTATCACAGTTTTTCTGACTGTAGCTTGTTGTCATCACAGCATATGATGATTTCTAAGAATATTTATGTAGCATGTCATCTTCTAAGGCACTCCTCTGGATCTGACATTAATATTATCCAAGTCAGTTTTTGTTGGGTTAATAGGAGGGCCCCATAGCCTTTTGCTAATGGAGGCCTCACACAGATAATTTGATTGGACGAGTTATAGGGGCCATAGGTAATTCATCTTGAAGCTCTCTCTATACAATGGGCACACAGTAATTTACCAGGGTTTATTTGGTGTGGCTTAGGTGTACTGAGGGCAATTTAAACACTTCCCTATTGCTCTGTGGCTCTTCCAGTGTGTACTACTTCCTTCATTCCCTGCCTTCATTGTGCCCAATGAAATATTTGGGGAGCAGAGGTGGCTCAAACCATTGAGTTCCTCCCTCCCACTTAGGAGGTCCCAGTGCCTCCTAAAAAGAAGACGAGCACACAATGAACAGACACAGAGAGCAGACCATGAGTGAAAACAACAAGGGGGAGGGAAAAATAAATAAATAAAATAAATCTTTAAAAATAAATATATTTGATATTTTAGGGTTCACTATGGCTTCAGATCAAGCCCTTATTGTTTGACTTTGGGGAACATTTTGCTGAAGGTTGACCTGAAGGTTTTAAATAAATTGAACTAAAACGTAATGGTTAAAATGTACATCACTAATTTTAGTTTTATAAAAACAATTGTATTCTCACAGAAAACTCTAATACATTATCAGAAATGATTGTCTGGTACATAACTTATAGTCACTGTTCTAGAACCATAGGAAGACATAAAGATTAGTAACAATAAATAAACAGTACTCATTAATTACTCTGTGCTAAGCACTTATTTGTATTATAAAATTATTCCTAACTGTAACTAAATCTGAACATTGGATATTACTTCTAGAATGAAATAGCCCTTAATATTAATTTACAATACATTAGAATTGGCTTGCAATATAGATTTAATCATGGTCTTCCATATGCAAAATGTAGAAACAAGAGTTTGCTATTAAGGCAAAAAATATGCATTACATTTTATTTCACTGTTCTAATCACAGTGTCCTAAGCACATTTCTGATTTAAATTACTTTTTTCTTTTTCAGAAAACGTGGTGCCTGTTTAACATTTCAGTTTGAGATGGCCTCCTAAAAGGATTTTGTTTAATTTTCAAGTTTGTACATCTTGGTCTATGAACTTAACATTAGGCTGTATTATGTTGTCAATGCAATTCCAAGGCTCTTGTACATTTTCTTGTGGCATGTTTCTTTTTTGTTAAATAATGAGGCACTACGCCTATTCAAGATATTTGCAACATTGACTTGCTTTTTAACAAGGCTCCCTGACAACTCTTCATTATTGTTTCTTTAAGCTAGCATATAACAGTTAGAATTAGACTGGGTGTGTTATTTATGCCGGGGAGAGGATGGATCAGGGAAACATCTATAAATATCAGCCAAGGAAACTGGGAGTAATGTGAAAACACTCTGAGCAATCCAACCATTGATCACCTATAGGAGTCCAGCTCCTCTGCTTACTTTCAAAGCTTTGAATAGGTCAGGAAGGACAGCAGGCTCAGTGATTAAGGTTGTGTAAGTGCAGTCTGCAATTTTTGAGATATACATCCTGCTGAGAGGTACACTTTCAGAAGTAGGAATATGGCTCTGAATTCAATAATCACTTACCTGAAGTTAAAGTAGTAGACACAAAATGGTCTATTTTAAACTTTTATGATATTTCCATTCAAGAACCATTTATTGAACATGTACTTTGTGTAGGTTACTAAAGGAAGAAAACAACAGCAATAAATAGAAGCAATTTCATCCAGTTAATTTTCTTTATTGTAGAAATACAAACATAATATTGGAAGTAAGGTCCATTTAAAGTAGAACAGGGGAAGGGAGGACATAAGGAAGAACAAACAAAGGCTATTGGGATATAGGTAAAGGAGAAAATTATTTCAGAAAATGTGCTTTTAATTCAGGTCTTCCAGTGAAATGTTAATTGGCTCAAATAACATATTTTAAATTTAATATCATTTTGGATTAAGGAGAGGAAGATGAATGTAAGAAAACTGAAGGGAATATGGACAGATGTAAGCAGCATCTGCGTTTCTGGGATAGGACCAATATTCCACACAGAATGCAAGTATGGTAGGTACAGGATTCACAGTAATAAGGCAGCCCCTTAGGAGCAAATCAGAGCTTCAGCAGAGCAGATGTGCATACTAAATGCCACCTTGGATTAGACCAGAGTCCCATCTGGCCAAGTATTGATTCTTAGTAGTAGCTCCATGTGGTAGACAGAATAATGCTCCCCCCCCCCAAGGATGTGTATGTCCTAATCCCTGGAACCTGTGAATATGTTGTATAACATGGCAAAAGGGAATTAAAGTTGCAGATGCAATTAAGGTTGCTGATAAACTGAATTTGAGATGGGGAGAGTATCCTAGATTATCTAAATGGCCCAATAGAATCACGAGTCCTTAAAAATAGGAGAGCAAAACAGAAGACAAGGTAAGAGAGATGTGAAGAAAAAAGATCCCTATCCAATGCTGCGGGCTTTGAAAATAGAAGATGCGGACCATAACCCAAAGGAATACAGGTAGCTTGTAGAAGCTGGAAAAAGCAAGGAAACAAATTCTCCCCAAAAGCCTCCCAAAAGGAATGAAGCCCTACTGATAATTTGATCTTAGTCCAAGGATATCCATGTCAGACTTCTGACCTACATAATGGTAAGGCAATAAATTTGTGTTGTTTTAAGCCAGTGATTTTGAGGTAATTTTTTACAGCAACAGATTAAAATAATATACTCAATAGGTAATGTTAAAGGCAAGCATGAGGATTTCTCAATATGTGTGGCCCTAGCATTATCAACTATGACATTCTCATTTAAATAACAAGTTTGTGTGGACTCCCATTTAACAATATTCACATATTTAACATTTGTTCTTGAACAATAAATGATTACAAAATTAAATCAGTGTGCATTTTATTATTCACTGCATCATATACAAAGCCTTGTCTTGGTTGACAGCAATACATGATGTGCAGATTGACTTGTGTTTGACTCCTGACAATAATCTAAAGAGACCCAAGTGGCCATAGTTTGCAAAATATAGAAGACAATGCTGGCTTAGTGGTTGAGTGCCGGCTTTCACATACAAGGTCCCAGGTTCAATCCCTGGTCACCAGTATCTAAAAAAAAAAAAAAAAGAATAAAAAAAAGTCTGCCATAGTTTGCAAAATATGAACAAGCTTTTTACTGATGTAGAATTTAGGGTTTCAGAAGATTGCAGATATCAGCCCAAACCACATTTACAATGCTATGGATCTGTCATTCATAATGGGCTTTAAAAGGACAAAGTAGAGAAATTTTTCCTAAGAAGAGCACAGTTGAAAAAACTGAGAAGAAAGAACTAGTATTAGAATGTAGTAGTAGAATGGATAAGGAATGCCTCTCCCAGCATTCATTCAACTCTATTAATTGAGCAATCATTGTTTGCCAGTCACTTAATATAGATCTTAACTTCTAATGTTAATAATAACCTACTGTATTGAGGTAGTTGGCACTCATTCTTGAAATGTCCATATTACTCAGTCTTTTGGATCATCAGTTCTAAGTGTACTCCTTAAATCTACAATAAGAGACTACCATAAGTAAAGTCTGGCATTAGGCATTCTGGGGTGTTACATTTTGGGTTCCATTAGAAGTAGACTGTGAAATGAAGAATAGCATGCAGGATGTTTGTAATGGCATGCTCTTGGGATCAGCACCTGGGGAAGTTAAGAGAAAGAAAGAGGATTGGTCATGAGAGAAGTTGAATTATGATGTTGTTCCAATGAAGGCCTAGATTCATCTCATAGGGTACCCTGGAGCTGGTATGGATTTAGAGTTGTGGTGTTTTGTTTTGTTTTGTTTTAATTATCACACTGGGGCAAGGGGGCCTGACTTTTTTAACCCACATTGATCACCTTTTGGAAGCAGGTTGTCCATGGAGGAAGCATGACAAGGGCAAGACAGATTTCTTGAGGCAAGTTAATCCCCAAGGGGACAGTAGGCTAAAGGCCATCTTGTGGCAGCTGAAGTAGAGTGAAACCAAATCTTGGCCTTATTTAAACAGCTACCCTTTCTTGGTCTGTAAAATAAGACCAGTTTTCACAATCTGAATGCTCCTACCTACTCCCATATTTTGTGACTTTTTAAAAGTTGATTTTAAACTTTATTGTACAAAATATTAGCAAGCCTGGAAATGCTATTCCCACCCCACTTAATTCCAAACTTAGCTTTTTTTTAAACCTACAATACTGTAAAGTTGTCAATAAAATTAAACATTATGCTTTACTTTCTTCTGAATATTAAAACCATATTCCTCTAAGCACTGTTTAATCTGATAACCAACCAACCTAGATACAGATGCAGCAAATTATTCCATGCAAATTTCCTACAAATGATTTCAAATATAGAATGCAATACATGTTAAACAATTTAGTTTGGGTAAAATTTCCACATATTTCTCTAAAATAATACATATGTATATATGAATGCAACTGACACCTTTATATCCATGTTTGCTCTCAAAGAAAACATACCCTTTTGCAAACTGATATATAAATGCCTCTCAAAAAATCCAGGAAAAACTAGAATATTTTTTGCATTTTCTCCACTTGCTTCCTTACTTATGTTTGACTGAAAGTGAATTTGCAGGCTTGTAATTATCCTGAAGCTTGAATTCAACCAGTGATAAGTAGTTATTTAATTTGCTGTCAGCTTTAACTAGCCTCAGCTGTGACATTATATTAACTTCGGCAGCACTGCTGAATCAGAGTAGCTGCTACTTCTGGTGTTTTCTTATTGTTCATGCTATAGATGACCTACACATGAGTGGATACATGATATTTCAATAATTGGCACAAATAAGGCTAAGATATTTCTGTACTGAAAACTGCTGGTAGGCCAGAAGGTTTTTACACCAACAATATGTATTAGAGGAACTGAGACAGCAATAAAGGAAAACAAAGCCTAAATAAATCCTTCCCCTCATGGGCAGCTATTGCAATAAGTCATAAAAGGGATGATGGTGGCTTGGAATAGGACAGTGCCAGAAGGAACAATGTGAAGTGGTAGAATTCTGGATATATTTTCAAGGTAAAGGTGACAGGATTAATGAAATAGATATTAGATGCAAGAAAAATAGATGCATTAAGGATGATTCTATGATATTTGGCCTAAGCAACTAAAAGTATGGAATTCCCTATCAGAGATGGGGAAGGTTGTGAAAGGTGCAGGTGTGGGGAGTATAACAGGAATCAATTTTAGGAAAATTGACCTAAAATGGTACTTCATTATTAGCATATCACATGTTTTAGTTTCCTAGGCTGCTCAAGCAAACACCATGAAACAGATTCTCTTAAGTAATGGGAATTTATTAGCCTATGGTTTTGAGGCTAAAAGAAATCAAGGTATCATCAAGGTGAAGCTTTTTCACCAAAGACTGTGGTGCTCTGGGGCTGGCTGCAATCCTTGGCTCCTCTGTCCCATGGCAAGGCACATGGCTTCATCTCCTGGTCTCTCCCCTTCCTTCCTGGTTCCACTGATGTCCAGCCTCTCACTTCCTGTGGCTTTATCTCTGTCTGTCCACATTTTACTCAGCTTACAAAAAAGACACCAGTAATAGGATCAATACCCATCCTGATTGAGATGGGCCAATATTGTTAATGGAAATAACCTCTTCTGAAGGACCCACTTATAATTGGTTCATAATCACAGGAATGGATTAGATTTAAGAATATGTTTTTCAGCAGTACGTACAGCTTCAAACCACCACACCACATAATCTGAAATAATTCATTATTGTTTGTGTTAAAGAAATTAGCAAATTAATCTTTTTACAATATATTCTTAGTAGTACTCATTCAAAAATATTAAATTATCTTTGGATTTGTTAAGTGTTGAATAGTAGAGAAAATTTAATTTTAATAAAAATAAATATATACATATTATTTACAATGCTGAAACTATTAAATTTGAAAATGCTTCCAAAACATGGAAATCTGATGCAAAAAATACTAAAATTTAACACTTTAGATATAATATGGTTTGCTTTTTCCTAGCTTTAATCACTGTGAAATTAGTTTTGTTTATTCAAAAGTTTACTCCACCTATTCTGAATGAACTTTTAAAATCAATGTAAAACCGTTCAGATCTATGAAGTTTATATATTCCAGCTGAAATTTGGAATGTAGCTTACATTGCTTTCAATGTGTTTTTCTTGTCTGGTTATGATACCGTGGACATTTGAAAGGAACCTATTTACTTTTCTGATACCTCAATATTAGGTTAATATTTAACAACTTATGCTTTTTTCATTGTTTATTTATATTTTTTCCAATATTTCACCACTTTGGTCCAGTAATCTATAATATTTTATTTTATTCCTTATTCATTAAATTTTCATCTATATTTGGATACTTCTTCTTTAAGGAAAATATATCTGGACAAAAATATGAACAGATTTTTGAAACTGGAAATGCTGACAAGATGCATTGATTATAGCATGTGGATTTACATAACTTAAAATATACAATAATAGGTTGTATAGCATTGGCAATTCATTATAATTTTTCAGGTAAATATGACTTTAATTATATTCAAATTATTCTTTTTTCCAGCCGGAAGTTCTTTGAAATATATAAAATAGCAATTAGAATTTGACACTGTCTGAGGGCAATATGTAACAGACACTTATCTTTGAGTATGTGTATGGGAAGTGCTGACTTCCAGTTGGCTATGGATAGAGTTATATCAGAGTATATTCTGTGCTGCACTAGATAAAAGCTCTGCTGTGCCAAGATGTGTTAGTCAGAATACACGTGGAGATGTGAATGACTATGCAGGAGCAGGGATGGAGGTTGTTCACATGTGATTGACAAGTGTCATATAACATCAACAGGATGACCACAGAGAGGGTCCTCATTTGATTAAGATTATTTGTGTATGCTTAAAATGCTTGAAAACACATGGCAAGTAATGTTCCTGTAGGAGAGTCATTCTTCTCAACCAGCCACCTATGTGTGCATAGGTGGGTTGGGCATAGGAGAAAAGACTCCACAAAGTGGCAAACAACAGGACTAGAGTTCTTTCTGACTATACACAGGAAGTTGTTCTGTTATGAAATCAAGAACCAAATGTAGAGAGTGTCAGTTTGGTATTGTTCTTAAATAAACTCCAAAACTTGACTCTTGTGCAAGTCATTCTGCATTCTCTCCACGTAGATCTCTAAATATGAATCAGTCATCTTATCATTTATAGAGAAATTTAGTCAAGAAGTTACACATAGCAATAACAATAATCATGCTTAAATGTATGAAAATATTCTCCCTCTCATTCCAAGCTAGCATGAACACCAATTCATGAAGATTTATCAGTCAAGGCACGTTACATTTCAGAAAAGTATATTAAGATGGAAGTGAGCTCTGGAGCTTCCATTTCCTGCCCCAAACTCTCCCCTGTTTTAAGATATGAGAATCACAATATACCTATTTGATAATTAACTTTAATTTTTAACAGGGTATAATGTCAGGTAAAAGTTAAACACGCAAAAGAAGAAAAACATTTTTTTTTCTTAACGCCAGGAGATGAAAGAGATTTAAAAAAGGGAAATTAGTTTCCTTGCACACTCAACTCTCAGAAATGGCTTTTTAAGCTCTATTATTAATTAGTGTCATTGAAAATTACACTTAATAGTTTGAAGGCATAAGGTCATTAGATAATCAAATTAATGTACCTTTATCTTAACTCCCCATTATCCCCTTTCCAATGCTGACAAAATACATCTTTGAATAAACTGGTGTTATGCTATAACTGTGGATCTATTTTACTTCTCTGCTTAAACTCCTACTACAAATCCATAATATGGCAAGCGTAGTCTACATGATACCCCTCACTTTGTGCCTTGCAATTTAACTTCCCCAAACTCTGAGCTTTGAATGTTTCTCTACATACATAGTACTGTTTCATGCTCTACCTTGTTTATCTTTCAGAAATCTTTGAAAGCACAGTCCAGGAAAGAGTAATTGTATTCTTCTTAAAGACTACTATAAATAGCTCAGCCTTATAAAAGGCTTAGTCTATGCATGGAATTCTCTAAGATCTTGATGTATTTAATCATATTTAATCTGCACAAGAGCCTTATATGGTAGGTAGTATTATTCCATTTTACAGATGAGGAATTGAGTCATAGAGAAGTTTTTGAGTCATTTGTCTTTTAAGTGGTAAAACTGGGTTAAATTTAAAGAGCCCGGATCCAGGATATCTGTGCTTACCCAAAACTCTATAGAAGAACCTGTATAAACTGCTATCATTTCATTACATCTAGCACATCAAAATATTTGTTTATTGTCTTTCTCCTATGTCAGTTTCTTGAGAACAATGTCCAATTTTATTAATTTGTGTGCACTAAGTGCCAATCATAATACTTATTACTCAATCAGTACACAAAAATTCTGCTGAATTGAATTAAATTTTGGACAAATGTTAACAATCTCTTTTTTTGTGTGCCATTCCTGGCATATATAGTCAATTAAGGTTTTGAAGGGATAGAAGGAAGGGGATTTCAGGTAAGAACCAAGGAAGAGGGAAGGAGGGAAGAAAGGAAAACCAATTCCAGTGGAGTGAGTAAAAAGCAGGCCAGAGAGAGTGTGGTATGTTGGGAAGAACACAGAAATGTTCTAGGACCAGATTGATAACTTACAAGCCTTTTTTCCTTGGAGGAAGCATTTAGTCATTGTGGAACTCTACTCTTCATCTGTAAAGTGAGAGGGTTGTACTGGTCATGATCTAAGGTCACTTTTAGATTTATTGCTCTATTTCAAAATAATGAGAAAGTTGAGGATCCAAGGAGGATGACAGGTGTTATTTTTCATGTCCACCCTTGTGTGAACTTTTAATTGGCCTAATCTCTCTAGCACACTATCAGTGACCTTCACTGAACACCTATAGGCCTCTAAATCACAAGGAAATGAAAATTACTGAGTCTCTATTACACACTTAAAATTTATCTTTAAAAAGTTTTACAAACCCAAGTGAATATTATTGAAAGGAAAAACAACTCACCTTCATACTTTGTAATACTTTAACAATGGATAATGGACAACAAAGGGAATGATTTATATTATTTTTCTGCAGGGCCTAAGACTAGCTTGTTGGCCTTGCATTGATTGCACTCTGACATTAATATTATTTCCTTTGTCTGTGAGAATGTCCAGGGTGTCACAAAACTTTTCTTCTATTCTTCCTCAACAAAGAATCTACAGGAAAGATGACTGTTAACTGTAATAAATTAACAAAGTAGTTTTTCTTATCGAGAAGAGTTTTCTTAGATTGTTTAGTCTAGAACATTCTGGTAGTCAGGATAAATGAAAACCTGTAATGTCTCTGCTAAATAAATATTTTCATGGAAATAAAGGACTTACTTTGGTGGGCTTACTAGTAATTACAAGATAAATATCCCTGGGGAGAATTTTCTTAAACGTACTGTCGATGCTACTAGATAGTTGAGAGGCTTTTCTTCTCAGCCTACTTCCCAATGGTATTGGAGCCTAAAGAAGTAATGCATATAAAACTATGTAAATAGTTCATCTATATAATATAAAGTGTTTTCCTATGAACAAATGTGTGTTTTTTTGCACTAGGTGTGTGAATGTCTATGTGTTTCAGTACTACAAATTTCATGAGCATATTTCAGGACAGAAGAGGCTTAAACATCCATTTAGAAAGACTGAACAACTGGGAAAAATATTTTAAAATAATTTGTCCCACTCACTTTCTTATAGGAATAAATGAAAATGACAGTAATGATTAAAAACCAAATATTTCTTTGGAAAGCTATTTTGAACCCCTTCCCAAAAGAATGGCTTCACATTTATCACAGCCAAATCTTCTGCTTTTGCATGAGTTATGCTGAAATAAGTTGTATCATGCCATGTTACTGTATATTATATGCTGTTATTACAATGGTTAATTTTAGTTCCTGCCCATTCTTAACTCTCTGACCTCAATTCTTGCCTCTCCACACTCATTTCAATTGGGCAGGGGACCCTTACAGTTTGCCTGGTTCTTTTGCCTGGTACAGAGAATAGAAGTCAACACCAAGTTTAATCAATTAAGGGAAAGAGCTTTAAGACAGGTGTAAGTCTTTGCACTTACCTCCCTGAACAATGGGAGTTGCAGCATTACATTGGCTTGTGTTTGGGAGGGGTTTTGTGATTTGGGAGGAAAGGTTGACAGGAGTTTTGCAGTTTGTTTCTTACCTGTGCATGCTCTATGCTCTAATATACTGGGTCATACATTGCATGTACAAAAAATGGCATCTAAACTCTGCCCACAGGAGGAGATTTTACTATTGTGATGAGCTAGGGTCACTTAACTATGGTACTGAGTTTGTGATAAAAACTGGAAAGTCCCAGTTTGTTGTTGACAAATTTTTGCAGTTAGTACTGGCCACAGCTATAAACCATACTGTACCTTGATTGGTTGTTTCCTAAATGGGTCATGAGCAGGGGAGGGCATGGCTTTCTACCAAGGCTTTATTATGGGGAGGGTGGGGGGATTTCAAATCCCCCCTTTTAGGATCATTTCACCAATCATGTGACTATTGCTCTGACTTATTCCTGCTGGGAGGGTTTGTTGTTCTAGATGTTGGTGAAACTCTTGATCAATTCAATCAAGGAACTGTTGGTTGGATTATTTTTGCTTTGCATCAGTCTGGAGGGGTCGGTATGTCACAAATAGTCCAGCAGCCTATAGTTGCCTAGAAACAAAAGAGGTGATTATTTTTAAAATAACTGGAGTGAAAAGTAAGAAAAGATAATAGTTATTATAAGGTCAAGCAAACTTATTAAATAGTTGGAATTATATGGAAAGAAATCTTTTATTGATTTTTGATTTTTAGATTGAGTATGCATAGGTGTTAAAGTCTTGTAGCCAGGTTGCCTGTTTATATTGTTTTCATATATTATAACCTCCTAATTATTTTCACTAGGCTAAGGCTTGTGAATTTTTAATAATGAAATTTTCTTTTCACCTATTCATGTAGCAAGGGAAATGTTGCAGGGGCAGTACTGCCAAGAGCAAAATAAGAAGTATTATCGTTCTTAGTAGAGAAGTTTAGGTTTTGTGAGAGCTAAAATATTCTTGTTATTAAGAGGGAGATTAAAAAGGGGAAGCAGGCCAGCAAGGGTGCCAATTTAGGTAAATTGGTAAGAATGTGAGGGTTGAGTTGATTTTTTGGTGTATTAGCATGTTTTTTAGAAAAGTAGTTTGAGCCTGTCTAGAGGCTCAAAGGTATATTTGCTATTCTCAGAGGGACCAACAGGTTCAGACTGCATGACAGTCTTTCAGTGTGGAGGAGGAGTACATCCACTCTGGAACATCTGCCTTTTTATCTGTTTATTGTGGATTCATGGAGCAATTCCATATATCTTAAGAGAAGTGTGAGTGACAAGTAATAGTAGTTGGGGCCGAGTCTGCTTGGGTTAGAGTTGGGAGTTAGGATGAGTGGTTTATTTAGGCGAAGCCACACCCAGTCTCCAGGTTCAGTGTTATGTAAAGAAGTATCTGTGGGTAACTAAAGGGTTATCTGTGTGAAGTGTAAGGCAATTAGAGCCAAAGTTTTGGATTTCATTCAGAGTTGCTCCTAAAGATTTAATGTAGTCAACAGTGGTTATGCATACTACCTGTGTATTCATTTTTAAGAAATGGTCTCCCATAAGTCATTGTATAGAGGCTTAAACTAAGCCCTCTTTGGGGAGCCATCCTTACTCTCAGAAGGGCAGTGGGTAGAGCCATGGCCCACTTGAGGTGAGTTTCTATGCAGATTTTAGCAATGGCTTCTTTTAAGGTATGATTCATTCACTCAGTCTTTCCAGTCAATTGAGGTCTTCACAGAGAATGTAGGCACCCATCAATGACTAGTAATTCAACATTTTTGGTTATTTTGAAGATAAAATCTTATCAATTATCATTCTGTATGGAAATGGGAAATTCAAATCTTGAATTAATTTCCTTAAGTAAAATTTTACTATTTCTTGAACTTTTTTTCATGGGCAAGGAAAGACTTTTACCCATCCAGTTAAGGTAGTAATTGTAAGAATTGTTTAAAGTTTTAGTTCCCAATACACCAGTGATAGGGACTGATTCATTAGTCTCTTTACTTAGTTTCTGTTTTAAGACTGAATAAGTGTTCTTAGTGCCCGCCAAAAGCCAGTTATCTTCTTTTTATTTCCTGATAATTTTTTATTTTTTTATTTTTTATTTTTTTTATTACATATCGCCCCCCTTCTGCTTGCTCTTGCTGTGTGTCCCTTCTTCTGTGTCTTTCTATGTCTGCTTCTTGTCTCCCCCCGTCTTTGCGGTGACGCGCCGAGTAGGCCCTCCGCGGTGGGCGCGCGCCGTTCGAGGGTGGCTCCATTCCGTTTTCACGGGTGGCTCCGCTCCATGTTTTGCAGGCAGCAGTCCTCCATGTTTTTTGCGGGATGCCGGCTTCCGCGGCGGTTCGCAGGCAGCAGCTCCGCTTTTTCACGGGTGACTTTGCCCTGCCCGTGGTGGCTTTTTGCCTTGTCTTCGGCGGCTCTGCCCCACCCACGGCGGCTTGCCTTTCTCAAGGCCGTCTGCCCGCTCGGAGAGGTCCCTGGGAACCGAACCCAGGGCCTCCCATGTGGTACCCCAGCACGCTCTTTATCCACTGAGCTATCTAGCCGGGCCCTCCTGATAATTTTTTAAACTTTATTTTTAAAGAAGTTTTAGATTACAGAAACTGCATCAAAAATAAAGAGGAACCCATATACCCCACTATACCTTCCCCTCACATTTTCCCCTATTAATAACATCTTACATTAGTGTGGTACATTTGTTACGATTGATGAGCAAATACTGAAGCAATGCTACTAACCATGGTCTATGGTTTACATTATGGTTTACATTTTGCAACATACAATTTTATAGGTTTTATCAAAATTTGTAATAGCCTTTATGCATCATGGCAATATCATGCAGAACAATTCCAATGCTCTAGAAATACCCAATGTTCCACCTATTCTTCACTTCCTCTCTCCCTCAGAACCCCTGATAACCACTATCTTTATAACCATATTACAAGTTGTTCTGTTACTACAATAATAAATCTAGTTTGGTCTATGGCTGCATTCCCTGCTATGTTTGTTCATTCCACAGTCTTGATGATTTGAGGATGGTGATGCATGAAAGAACTGTTTTGCTTGCAGTTGTAGATACTCTGCTTTTTGTGAAGGGAGTTGTCCATTATCATCATTTTGTTGTCCTGGGAGAGTCCTATGAACTGGAGAGTAGGTGTTGGCTGCAAATCTGCTGAAATTCAGGCTCAACCGGCATATGAACAGACTGAAGATTTAAGATTCTGGGACATATATTTAATGGGGATAGTACTAATTATAGGTTCAAATAAAAGATGCAGAAGAATCATGTGTAGGGAAATTATAAATGATTCTAATTCTATTACATTGGTGAAATAGGTTATTATATTTTCCAAGGTAAGGCCCACTGATGGGATGCTGATTTCATGGGATTGTGTGCCTTGCCTTTAATGTCCAGATGTCTCTAGAGCCCTTGGGGACATACCTGTTTGAGGCCTTACTTACTGTGGCAGTTAGTGAGATCTGCCTGAGACGTGCATAAGCATAACCTCTTGCATAAGAATGACCTCGCAACACGCTTTGATATCTCTTAGCTGTAAAAACTCTTTTGTATTTAATTTCCCCCCCTTTGGTCAAGGTTTTTATCCCAAATGTTTTGCTGGTTGGTGCTTAGTAATAATCACTTGGTGCCAGGGAAGCTCATCCCTTGGAGCCATGTCCCACATTAAGTAGAAAGTAGTGAGTTTATTTGTTGAGTTTGACTTAGAGAGAGTCCACATTTGAGTAACAAGGAGGTTTCCAGGAGGTAACTCATAGACAATAGATATTATTAGGTTAAGTTTAATTTTATAAAAATAAGGTTCATAAATACAAGCATTAATATCAAGGGTTTGGCATATTGGTCTGTCTTCTTTCACTAGGCACTGCTTATATACTCTAGAAATTCTTGCCACTCTGTTAGAGAATATAGCAGAACTCCCCAGGATGAGAATTTAATATTTTGTTGGTTATTGGGTGTATCTCCACCCACTGAATAACACCGTATGACCATATAAACATATTCATATTCTATAGAGGTTTGATCCAGGTGCACCCATACCCATCTATCACAACATCACCAACACCCTTCACGAGTGACCCTTCCTGCCATAGTTGCCAAAAGATCACTCCCAAATGAGAACTGAGGTTCAGTGTCTGTGATTGGGATGGTTTCCCAACTAGCGAAAGGGGTCACCAGACCCTGGGACTCGAGGTCGCTGTCTTTATCCCCTGTTAACAGTGGGAGCTGGGCGGCCAGGTGGGATGCCCTAGCCCCTTCCTTCCTGGTGAGACTTGGGCATTCCCACTTCCAGTGTTCTTTTTTTCCTACATTAAGCACATTGTTGGAGACCCAGTGATCTTCCTGGGGTCCCCAGAGGTTTTACATTTCTTGGAGCGTCTCTGTCATTCTTTCCTTGCCTCAGGGTCTGTGGGTGTCCAAAGTTCTTACTGATAGCTGCTCCAATGAGTCTGGCTTTATAGGAACAGTGCTCCTTTTGCTACTTCTAATGGGTGGACTCTTAGTTGTGAAAAACTTTAAAAGCAATCATTACTAATGTGACTTAAGCATGTCCTACCCCTCTTCCAATTTCTGGAGTTTTTCCCTTATATTAGGAGTACTTTGACTGGCAAAAGCATAATTAATGGTGATGCCTCCAGCAGTCACTGGTCTTTATTAGCAAAGCTGGCCAGCACTTGCCTTAATGAAATTGCCTAGCTGAGGAAGGCATTCCCTGAACAAATTGAGCACTGCTCCAGGTATGAGGTGGGGAGGCCATTTCCAGGAAACCTAAGAGCAGTCCTAGGTCATTTCTTTTTCTTTCAAAATTTTGATAAAGATGATGCTCTGATCTGTAGCTGATCACATGCAATTTTAGAGTAGCCTCAGAGTAAAACAATGTAACATAAGGAAATTTGGTTGTTGTGACAAGTAACACTTCTTAAGTTTAAAACCATGACCAACATCATATTGTGGTCTAATATCATGTCTGATTAGAATATGTCATGGACAGTGGGAACACAAGTTAAATTTATAGAAATTCTATATAATTCATGAACATTTTATTCATAAGAATTCAACAGGTTAGAAATTTTTATTTTGACATACTTCTAATGCAATTTATAAAATATCAGATGACACTAATTATTGTTAGTACTTCTTTTTACAAGGTGGAAGGCCAAATGCTTTGTGACTCTTTAGGGTTTGACCTTGAGAAGGCAAAATGTTAAAGGTTGTCAGGTTTGAATATGATGCTTAAACGAGAGCGTTTATCTCTATTTAATGCAATGACCTAATTTCTTTAAAAGTGAGAAGACAGTTTCAAAAATAGTAAAGGCTTAGTTTTTTAAACCATTAAGGATACGATAAAATTAACATGAAATATAAGATATTATTCTGATAAAACCACAAAATCTTCAACTTTTATGTTGAGTATTTTTTTAGAAAAGCTTTTAAAATCCTCTACTAAGAACAAACCAATAGTTTAAGAAAACTTTGTTATTTTAACAGAAGGAAAATTAAGTTTTAGTTTTTTATTAGTATACCTATTGATAAATCAGTTTATCAAACTTTAGATAGTATTGATCATAACACAAAAAATTTGTTTCCACAACTTTCTATAACTTTTTATGTTCATTTAGGTCTTGTCTTATATATTCTTGCCTCTTGTATTAGTCAGACAAATGGGTACTGATGCAAAGTACGAAATATCTGTTGGGTTTTATAAAAGCTATTTATTTGGGGTAAAAGTTTACAGTTACAAGGCCCTAAAGAGTCCAACTCAAGGTACCATAGAGATATTTTCTCACCAAAGTCTGTTGCCACTTGTTGAAGCAAGATGGTTGTCAATCTCTGTGAGCATTCAGCCTTCCTATTCCTCTTTAGGCTCCATGATCCCAGCTTCTTCCCTTCTCAGCTGTAGGCTGAAGGGTTCATTTCTTTCCAGGCTGTTTCAGCTGCTCAGGGCTCTGGTTTCTTCAGCTGCAAACTTTCAGGCGAATGGCTCAGTCCTCCCAGGGTTTTAGCTGCTTGAGCCTTCTCCTTTCTGTCACATGGCCTGACTGAAATGACCAAGTTCTCTCCTTTTCCACCTCTATGAATCTCTCTTTCTTCCTGTGCCTTCTTCTGTCTGTCTTCTTGATTGAGGGTTCATTTGTATAGCCCCCAAAGGGGGTTAGGATTCAACCCTGAGCCACACCCTACTGATGTGGTCGAATCAAAGGCCTAACCTGACTTAAGTAAAGTTAAAACCTTTGAATTTAATACATTCAAATGGTATCACATCCAGAGGAACAGATCAGTTTACATTCAATATCTTCTTTGGCATTCATAAATAATATCAAACTCCTATACTTCTCTTTGTGAAAACCAGTAATTTTATCTTAAAGATTAAGGAAAAAAATGTTGTCTATTTTATCAGCACTCATATAAACCTAAATCTAGGGAAAGCATACCTAAGTAGAATAAAAGTGAAACAATGATAGTTTATGTAAGAAATGCTTTTCTCTTCTCTCATATAGGAGGTTAAAATTTTTTTCCATAGATTCTTAAAATTATGGATATGAATAATATTAAAGCATATTGACTATTAGGCTCTGGAGAATAACTATAATTGTTTAATTTTTCCAAAATATGATTTAGGAAAATCTTTCCATAAATTTCAAGGACATTTCCTTTTCTTACTGAAATTTGACAACTGGTTTTTATTCAATTATTCCAATCTCAATGTTTTGATTATATTTCAATAATGATTAATTATTACAGCTACTGTTGATAAGGTATTACTGGAAAAATAACAATTTTAAATTGCAGAATTTACTTAAACCATTATAGTAACTAAACAATTTCTACAGGATAAAATACACAAACAAAAAATGGTTTATTTTATATCCTTTTTATTGTATCCATTACTTTAATTTCCAGGATGAGTAGAAAGGACTTTGAAGAAAATTTACACTTCTTCTACTTTTCTGCATTCAGCCTTTTTATAATTTCCATGACTGGTTTGTTTATTTTAGATAAGGGGCTTAATCTGCTCAGCTTTGAATAAGGTATATAGATAAAAGTGAGTTACTATAAAAAAAAAACCCACTAGGATTACTATATAGATGTATGTGCATATATCATACTTATTTATCTATAAGTAATTTGAATACCACTCTTTAAAGAATTTTTATTTGTTAATTATCATCCTGAGGTAGAAAATATACAGTAAATAAATAGGCACGACTCACAAAACACGAAGTACAAAAATATAAAACTTAATAGTTTGAAGTATAATTTTGTATCCTTTTTGCCAATTCCAATCTTGACATCAAGACATATAAATACAGCTCTGCTTACAGGGTGGCATTGTATTGAGATCTATCAGGCTAATTTTAATATTATGGCTATATGGTTTTGCACAGAGAAATCATTCCTTTCTTAGTCATAGATTCATTGCCAATTTGTTCCCAAATATCCAAATACTATACAAGAACAACATTTCACTTTCACCTCAGCATTCTGTTCATTGCCCATGCCCATGCACCCAGCTCCTATATTCTCCAGGTATCCTCTCTACTTAAATTTCTACTAAAGTAAGTTTTAGGCCCAGGCTAGGTGGGGTCTCCTTTACCAGGGGCTGCTCCCCTTGGGCACCCTAACTGTCCCCCAAACCAATAAACCAATAAACTAAGGGTGGTTGAGC
>PVKH010000765.1:0-34593 GCA_004027955.1 Chaetophractus vellerosus | reverse complement strand
ATGCATGGAGTAGGAGTGCAGGGGAATAGGACACTTTTGGGTGTTGTTGGAGGCGGAGGTGGCGTGCTGGGGTGGGTGGGCAAGGGCTATAAGGCGGAAGCTTGTTGCTTTGAAGGGAGTAGTGTAGGGATAGGGATGTGGCGTGAGCGTGAGATACTAGGAGGATGGATGTGAAATGATGGTAGGTTGGTGGGTTTGTTTTATTTTTATTTATTTATTTTTAACTAACAGAGCCTTGATTTCTTGATGAATCTTTCCACCTCTAACCTCTCTATGATCATTTGTGTATTTGTGGGAAAGCTAAGTTGATCAAATTTATCTCTGGGTAAAAGGAATCTGAAAGTAAGACACACGTAGACCCACAGCCATGCAAAACCCAACGGGCCTTTGGAGGATTTAAATGAGGTCAATGAACCATCTTTCAGCAAGTTCTTGGAATGCATCCTCTCTCCCACCCTCCTCCGGGATATAGACCGGGGACCATATTTTCTTTATGTATATTTATAAATATGAGAAAAAGAGACGACGGGCAGAATTACGCTGAATTAACTATATGACCATGCGGAGATGTTTCTTCGAATAATTTGTGGTAATTTTGTATTCTGTGTTGGATGTAAATTTAAGATGTCATGTGCTAGAATCTCCCAGGAGATAGCACATTGTCCCTGTTTACCCCTCGTCCCATTTCCTACCACTCACACCCCACCGTCGCACAAGTATCCCTGGTGGCCGGCACATTACTTGGATTTCTAATCCGTGCTGAAACATCCTCCCAGAGACCCCACTTCACCTCTCAGTAACTTGCATTTCTCAGCTCTGCTGTGAGTGTGTGTGCGCGCGCGCGGGCGTGCGCCGGGTAGGGGAGTGTGATGTGGGGAAATCAGTTAATTTGGTGATTGCGAGGAAAATTCGACGCTGCTGGATGTGTTTTCCCTGCCAATCTGTGTGAGCTGGCCCCGGCACGTCATTGCACACATTGCTGGGCTGGTGCGAGAAGATTATTTATTATAGAGCATGTGGCTAACGGATTGCACTTGGGGGTCGCCTCTGCTCTGCCTTCAACATTTCCCTGTGAATTGTCTATTCAGAGCACTGCAAAATAACTGTCTGCTGGTGCCTCTGTCTCAGCCAGGAGGAGGATTTACTTTCTCTACCCGGAATCGTCAGCAGCGTTCAGGGCATGGGTCTCTTTTATTAAGTATGTAACCTAATGATTAAGACTGTGCTGCTTTTCAGTGCAAACTGGCGGGTGGGAAAGGGGTGTGGGTATGCCAGGGAAAATGCACCACTGCAACCAGCAGTAGCAACAGCAGCAGGTCCAAATAAATAAATAAGGTTTTTATCCGGTAAGGAGGGGAAGAGGACAAGCCCAACCATATCTGAGTGTCTGTGTACTTATGAGCATCTTATATCAGGCCATGTTAAAACACCAAAAGAGAAGAGGATTAAAAAAAGAAGGGGGGCACAAAGCACTATTGAATTGTCTTCTCCTGTTTATGGCTGCCTCACATTTATCAAACACTGTTCCACAGACACATCACACTTTGTTGATATTGTCAGTTCTTGCTCAAACAAATTGCTCATGCCTCTCTCACCTAGGCTGAAAACATTGCTTCAGGGTTTAGATTTATGTTTCTCCCACCACCCTACTGTTTTATTAGGACACAGGTTGTAAAATGAAGGCTTTATTGCTTGGACACAGATTAAATACTTAGCAGGTCTTTCCTTTCTATGTGAAGGGAAAGAAAGGTGGTGGGAGAAATAGTGAGCAACTGATTTTGGCTAGATGGAGTCCCCTTTGACTGCTAGTAGTTATGACTAGGCAAATACCATAGTCAACAGCTTCTGATGCTTTATCAGTCTTATTCTGTTACCTAAGCAAACTAATCAATTTATTTATCCTCTGTATTATTATCTCCTTTCCTTTTTTGTAGGCTGCGTTATTTTATACCAGAAGACAGGTTTGAACATATCTTCTTTGTGTTTTAATTCAGTCTGTTTTACATTGTCACCAATTTTTAAAATTTTTCTCAGAAGGGGAATCTTTTTTGTTTGCTTGTATTTTGCTTATTAATAGGTAGAGTGATAAACCAGTGATGAGAATGAAGTCAGTGAATTAATGGGTAAAACAAAAATAAACAAAAAAAAACCCCAAGGCTAAAATAGTTAGTTTGCCCTCAAAAGGCCTTTAGGGAATGAATATTTAGATAAAAAATAAGCATATGTTTCTGACTGAAGTATAACTTTGGAATGTAGACATAATTTGATTCGGTGTTAAGCTATAAGACATCTTTTCTTGTTTTTTCCTCATCTTAGAATGAGGAATAACCTGAGGGGAGGGCTGGGGACGTTTTGGAGAAATGAATTCCTTTAGAATGAGGAGTGTAAAAGCTTCCCATCTGTAACAAACCTCTCTTGACTATAGAGTAGATCCAATTCAATTGCTAACTCTTGCAGAAGCTATATCCTTTTCCATGCTTAAGGGGGCACTGCAAAGATGCAGTGTCCTGTTCAGCACAAGAAACAACCCTAGAAAGGGCAGGAATAGGACAAAAAAGAAAGAGGGATAAAACATTATCAGAAAATAGACACACGTAGAGAGACCTGATTTTGGTGAGAACCTTATTTACTCTTCCGAGTTAATCTTATGCAAAAAACACATCCCACACAAAAACTGGGATCTTAATATTTTTTGCCATGCCACATTCTGGTGATGATTTGCTATATTGAGAAAGAAATCTCTTCAGATTAAGGGTCAGTTGGACATATTTATCACTTACCTCAGTATGTGTCATGATCCCCTCACATTTTTAGGAAGCATGTTACAAGCATGTCTCTCCCAATCTTATACTCCTACGCATAAGCTTAGCCTTGTCTAGCTCATTTCCAATTCTTAATGAAGTTTTGAGATATAGCTTTCTCCTAACTTTTTAAATTAACAGCTGAAACTGTGAAAAGTAGAGTATGTATATAAGAGACACTGGTGATGACAATCCAACCCCAGACACTTAGTAACTAAGAAAATTTCCCCTCCAAAAATGAGGAGTTTCTGGACTAATTTGTATCAGGATGTGTAAGCTCTCTTCATTGTCTTTTTCCTATTTCTACAAGTATTAGAACTCTGGGAATGTAATGTGACAAGGCTAAGAAGCATCAACTGAGATGGCCCTTTCTGTGTTCTCTACCAGAAGATAAGATACTTGAAGGCTATTTGCCTGCAATTAAATAGTGAGATAATATCATTTTCCTTAAAGAATAAAATCACGATATTGAAGAGCATAATGGAGGGGCAAATTTTTGGAAGATATCCTGAGCATGCATTTGAAAGTGGTCTGAAATTAACATCAACTGATATGAATATTCTTTTTAAAATAAGAGGTCTGTAGGGAACCCGATGAAAGACCCTTTTATTTGTTATAAAGTATTTTGGGGTACATTAATAAAATAACATAGTACTTCTATCATATTTATGTTTTATTTGGTCTTGTTTTGACATCATTGTATGACATTTATTGAAAAAGAATCCTAGTTTTAATAAACTTTGTTAAACTTACTCGGTACAACCACCCATTCCAAAGCAGCTGGCTGAGTTGGTTGAAGAGGCAGAGAAGTAAAATCGCAAACCAAGGAAGGAGAATTCACAAGCTGAAGTCGGAAGCCCTTGGTTTAATTTGCAGGTATTGCATTAACCCCTAAAACAGCTCTAGTGTCCCCTGATTACTAAATTTAAACCTGGGGGCCAGCTGTGAGCCCTATTTATCTGTTCAGTCTCCTTATCTCCTACTTATTAGGTGCGTAATAGTGTTGCACTGAATAATATATCCTAATTAGTTCCGATGGCGTTAAAGGGCTCATTCTCTTTATAATATGTCAGTGCTTATATTTTAAATACTTTACTTAAGATTTAATTTTGACACTTTGTAGGTTATAATAGTTCAGGAAGCAATTTTCCTATAGCAAAGTATCATGTAAATAGTCCTTGATCTACATCTTGAAATGAATTCAATCTGATCCATCATACTTAAAAGATCAATTGTTGTTAACGAGGATTCCCTACCCATTTTTCCTCTTTTCCATGACTAAAAAATCCAAGATATTTTACTTTAAATTAGATCACAAACTTATTCCCTGAATAAATAAAGGGCATAATTTAAATTTACGGATTTAACCTAAAATATTTTAAAAGACAAATTCATTGCCAACATTTTATTTGCAAATGTCAAGCATTTGTGGAGTGCTGTTCTGTAGTATCAAAAAAAGGCATCTTCTGCAAATTACTCGTGTAGAGAAGTGGGTAAGGATTAACCTAGTGCTGTGGCAGCTGAAGCCCCCTGCTGTGTGATGATGTAAATGGCATCTCAGGCCTAATGTGCTCTGCAGCAGTGAACTGAACACACAGGAAAGCAGTCATGTGGCCTGAGTGAAATGGGGAGTCTTGCCATAGCTTGTAGTAGACATGAACCATCCTTTAGCTTTTTATAACCAGAAATAGTCCCTTGTATTTGTAATCACAGGAGCTAATGCAAAGTAAAAGAGATACATATTTTGCTTGGAGATTAACATAATAAATAAATCCTAATACAATTTTTCAACATGTTCTTTAATGGTAAACATTTTATTTCCATGCAGACTAACAGGAACAAAGGGTCAGTTTAATGAATATGAATAGCAAAGTTAAAATAGGAATTCTATACAATTGCTTACACTTGTTGGTCCCTATAACCAAACATTGGGCTGGGAAATATTCTGGTATCCCTCTATCCTTTTAGTGAGAAAAAGTACTTCCTTTGGTCCTTTCCTTGTTAGAGTGTTTCCTATATTATGAGTATACAACAGTTTTCAAGGAAATAGTAAATAACTCAGTGTATCTTCAGATAGTTTATTTCATTTAATTTATGTTCAGTTCACAAGAGGAAGTGGAATTTATGCTATGCCAAATCAGTAGAGACTATTTCCTCTCTGAACAATATTCTTCATCACTCAGGCAAAATCATCAAGTAGGTCCCCGAAAAATTTGAGAGCTGTGGACTAAGGGTTATGAACACTGCTATGGAAGCCTGTCAGATATGACTATCAGATAATAACTAATGCATCTTTATTTTGATTCCATTTCCTACTGAACAAAATATGTGAAATTATTTTATATATTGATTTTTACTCAAAAATGAGTTCGGTTAGTCCTGTTAATGTGTTCAGTGGGTTTCTCTAAACAGATGTGAATTGTTTTCATCTTAGAATTTTGTGATATGTTCAGAAACAGGGAAGTAAATATTCTGCTTCATTAGGTATCAGTTAAATATTGATGGCAAAATCAGAGATGTAGTTCTTGAGAAAGGAAATTTTCCTCAGTCTTATTTTTATTAAAATGTTGCTAAATATGTATGCCCTATGTCCATGCTACATAGATTTAAGTACGTAGATATGTAGATATATGCACATATATACAAGTTAAAGTTTACCATTATTTTTAAGATAGACGTTTTAAAAAAAATTGTAAGTACACACTATTTGGGAGTTTTCAGAGTATGAGGGGAAAGGTAAGAGTTTATTTTGTTTTCACTCATTTTCTTTTATTCTTTTTTATGAAGGTTAAAAATGTACATTTTGAAAACAATTTCTTAGACTGTAACAATGGTTAACTTTTTCACTTAAAATGAAAACACACACATGCATACTCTAGTTTTACAATTTCTGAATTTTCAACAGAGCTGATTTATTCTGGATCTTCCTTTGTGCTTATGAACCCAGGTGATGAAAACCTACTGATAACTGAATAGACAAAGGCTGATGTTGTAAGGAGATCTGCAATGGGGTTATAGAGAGAGCCCATCATTAATTATTCACATTATATTTTATAGGTCTTAGAAGTAAATATTAAGACAGCCCATATTCAACATTGGAGATAACCCTTTCTGAGTCAGCACATAGTTTTAACCTAAGTATTTCAATTTTCTTTCAACCATTTCAGTGCGGGAGAGGTAGTCTCTGTTTATTTATAATTGAAGACTGATTTTGCGGCCTAGATACTGATGTCATTAAGGCTTGTTTGGAAAAGTTAAAAAGCATTTTGTTGCTTTGAGGAAAGTAAAATCTTAAAGTTGAGTGCGATTGAATAACTTCATATTATAAGAAAACAAAAGACCTCTTATAGGTCAAATTGACTCCCTAATACTTCTATATGTTTTACGATAGTTAATTTACAGGAACAGTGAATTGTTTGTCTAAAGTCGTTCTTGGGACCCAGTGAGAAAGCACCTTTCCTGACAAAGATGTGCTGCCGACTGCTAAGTGAATAACTGTTATATTGATTCAGTGTAATTTAGAAAGCCAATTAATTTGTTCTTGTAAAGAAGTATTTTTAGCTTCCTGGTTAAAAATGTTTGCATTTAAAAATACACATACCTCCCGTATTGCTTACTGAATTATCAAAGCCTAAAATGTATAGGGTGTAAAATATTCCTTCTCTTTCTTAATACATTCTTTTTTTTTGTCCCCATACCCTCTGTTCATTCGCACAGACTTACAGGTCCTTTGCTTTTCAAACTTAATTTATGCTGAAAAAAGAGATAATGTGTTATAAATCAGCATATTTGTATTTAAAAGCAAACAAAAAAGTGTACAGTAAACTTCTTATTTGATTGTCATCGTTTTACTGCAATTTACTTCATGTGCTGAAGTCTGAATAGCAACTAAGCTTCCTTTACACTCTCCAGGAATAAAATACACACACCCACACACACCCATGCCACCAACATGAAAGACCCATTGAAAGAAATTAATGAGGAATGAAAAATAGCTAAGGAAAGGAAGATTTGATAAAGGATATGTACTGAGTAAGAATAAATCCTGTGTTTTCCCTCCTTTAATTCTTCAGGTGTATACCCCAATGTTTTAGCAAAGATAAAGCACATACAGTATGTTTTTACTTGTTTTTGTTATTGTATTTTTGAGAGTTGAACCTCTTTATTCTCATAATAAAAATGGCAAAAAGAGGAGGAAAGGAATGTGAGTCAGCCAGCCAAACAGAAAAACTGGCAAACCGACTAAATTAGCATATGCTAGGCTGAGTATTTCCCTGTGTTGTTACATAATCCCTTTCTAATACGAAATCAGTTCTCATACTTAACCCTTTCCGGAGGTTTGGAATTCTCCCAGTGTTATATTTTTATTTTGCTTCATTTATTTTCTCACAAATTGTGTAAATTATCTATTGAAGGGCTTTTATGTCAAATTCTTTTTTCCCCTCCTCTCCTCAGTCTTTCTGTACACAAATGTTCCATTCTGTATCCAACTTCAGGATTCAAGAATCAACTTTTCTATAGCATTCACTGAGAGGATCTAATTAGCATTTTAGGCTCCCTTTACTCATGTGCAGCTTTCTTTAGAAAATGTATTAGTCCTATGAGGTTCCCCTAAGGATTCATAATACTCTAGTTTGTTACATGTACTGTGATATTCAGTGTGCCTTAATTATGCACGTGTCCTCATTTCAAAGCCTTTTCAGGGATCATGTGGGATAGAACAGGGGTCTGGCTGTACGTTCACTGTCATGTATTAGTGTGTAGGTGGTATTCAGAGAAGGATGTTTCTGAAGGCAATTATATATCTATGACTCCAGGATAGCAAGCAGTTACTCACATTCTACACTGCCAAGACAGAATGAAATTCACCATTGTGACTCATAATACAGTATCTGTTATTTCTAAATAGTCTTTGCTCTGGGAATAAAATAAAATAATGAGTGAAAATGTGGATTTCTTATCCTGAATAGGGATTGTTCATTTAACTCTCCCAAACAAAAAAGATGAGTCAGAAATTGTTCCTCTATCAATACTCCATTCCCTATCTAGTTCATTAACACATTTTGCTATGGTGAGATTTTGAAGTTATGCTGCTTATTATTTGAAGCTATAGATTTATAGATAGTATTAATGGCCTGCAATCTCCATGTGCTGCCACATGCCAGTGGGTTACCAAATTTGAGAACTTATATTTTCAGTTTTTGATTTGGACAAAATTTGGATCACTATGAAAATATAGAAGACCATTGAACTCTATCCAAAGAGAGAGAGAGAGAGAGATTTCATTTGTGGAGTGATAGCTACAAGAATCAGCTCATTTAGTACATGTCACCATTTATAAGGATGATATTTTCCTACATTGCATGTGTTTGAGAGTGTACTTATATTAATTGTGCCCTTTGACACTGTGTCTTTTGCCATCAGAAAATTAGGGATTAATTTGTAAATATAATTTGTATTTTTCCCTTTAATTTACATGAACTTCAATGAAAGTATGTAGTAAATTGATATTATAAATATTTTAAACAATTTTTTCATGTCATTATTTGTACACTTGAATTAACTGTGAAGCCGTAATATTATCAGTGGAAGCTTGAAAAATATTGGCAGTTGCAGAGAAGCCTCTAAGAATTTTTTATTAGGAGGATTTTTGACTACAATCTGGAGTATTTTATTTAGTAGACAAAAGAATTCTTTCTACCCTTTACTGATTAACTTAAGAATTTTTATCTTCTTAGTTCATGAGAGAATGAAGTATTTTATATTAGCTGTGCTATGATCTATATAACTCCTTCATATATATTTATTTTCACAGGTTTGAATGTTACTTATTTTTCTATCTGTCTCCTCAAGTAGACTATAAGCCTCTAGAGAACAGTTTCAAAGTCTAGTATTCCACTTTATTACAAGTATCTAATAGAATGTCTGGAACATGACTTTTTTTAAAATTTTAATTCCACTGATTAGTTCTCTTCCAATACATTTAATCTTGATACAACTCTTTAATTAGATTTAAATAATATTTAAGTATTTACATTATAATTGCCAAAATTCCAGTACAGTGTTCTGAAAAGAATAAATATTTGCAATGAATTTTCATTTGTATGTAGTGTTCAGGGAGAAGACAAAAATGGATACTAAGAAGCACAATGATTCTAAATAATTATGTACTTTAGAAAAATACAGACTCACTCTTTTCTAGTCAGGGTAGGCTGTTCAAATGTGTTCTGTAAACATTTGTGTCTCACAGAATCTCCCTGATTTCTCTAGGTATAGTAACCCCTTTTCTTTCTTCTTCTTTTTTCTTTCTTTATTTCTTACATTCTTTTCTTTCTTTCTTCCATGCTTCCTTTTCTTTCTTTCTCTTTTGTTCTTTCTTCCTTTCTTTCTTTCTTTCTTTCTTTCTTTCTTTCTTTCTTTCTTTCTTTCTTTCTTTCTTTCTTTCTTTCTTTCTTTTCTTTCTCTCTTTCTCTCTTTCTCTCTCTCTCGCTTTCTTCTCTCTCTCTCTCCTCTCTCTTTTTCTTTTCTTTCTTTCACTCATTCTCACTATCTCTCTTTCTCTAAAAATCTCGGGCTCCCAAAATATTCCCCAAGAAGATTTTGGATAAATAGGAGGCCAAATCATTTTATTGTTCTACTTGGAGTAGCTGGCATTTCCGGATAAACGTATAAACAGAGAGGAATTACAAGCTGACCTTGATCTGCCAGATTATCAGTGCAGACTGACCTGCTTTTGTTATTGCCAAGCTACAGAGAAGAGGTCTTCTGATTAGTCCCAGAGGTATAGAACCAAGATATTTTCTTCTCAGTTAACTGAGAGAGAATCCATCAGTTTTATTTAAAGGCCTTTTTAAAAATAAATTTTAAAAATCTAAACATTGGTGAATTTTTTGTAATGCTTAGTCATGCTTACACAATTGAAGACACACGTTTGCTGTGGTTGAATTTGATTTATTTTCCATTTTTCATTTTGAAAAACAGAGGGAGGTAGGATGGGAATATTAACTGCTTTTTTGAAGAGAATTTAAATGCAGTTACTGCGAGGTGAACACACAGGGAGACAAGATCTTTGACAATTTGTAGTGACTATATTTCCACATAAAGTGTTTAAGAATGCTTTTTCTAAAGAATCATTGTGAAATAAAATGTGGCTTTTGTTTAAAAGGCATATAGTGTTTCTTCACATTTTAAAAATCAATTCCATTGATATCTTTTGTATTCTTGACTCAGTGTTTGAAAAGATATTATTAGCTAGGCTAGCAATGCACTGAAATCACTCTATCTTACTCATGTAGAAATATATATTCAGTAAGTAAATGTCCATAGTAGATTAAACTAGCTCAATTTGTTAAAGTGATTGTAACTTTATCAAGTTGATATTAAGAATTAGATTCTCCCATAGTTCTATTAGTCCCTAAAGTCCTGCTTTACAGTGATTGGTGTATGATGCAACCACATAAGAGTAACCTCCTTTTCTAATGTGACTGCTGTTCAGCCCTAGCTGGTCCACTTCCCATATTCTAGCTAATAACAGGGAAGGTAGTTTGGGAAGCAATTTTTGTTATCTATTTCTCTGTTTTGGTGAAAAATTATTTTAATATATTACTGAATTTTTGTCATTAATTTGAGGATGTTCCTTTAACTCTATGGTTGGACATGACATATATTTTTAATTTCTAAGAGTAACCATATAGTATCTGCAATACCTGCATATTTTTCAATACTTGTCCATTCAGCTGATTCTCATTTTAACATAACAAAGACCTTTATCTGTAATTTTAAATGTTAAAGCATTTAAGACCAACATTCTTGTCCAGAGTCACCTAATTAAAAGCACTATCCATTATGTTCATTAGAAGAATACAAATAAATGCCTTGTTTTTTAGATAAGGAATTGGTGCTAACAGGCATGAAAAAGAAGTTGTGTGTTCAATTACTTTTACAAACATATTTTTAAAGGTCAAGTAAAATTCACAGAGGATAGTTTCATGTCTACTGGCTTGCCTTTTTTTCTTAAACATAGAAATGCTATGGATGAGGTAGGACTAATGGTGTTGTGAAACAGCAGTTCTCGTATCATTTCACTTCAACGAAATAGCTAAGATATAGTTATTGCTAGAGAGATAAGTTCATAGTTTTTAGAGGTCTGGTGAAGGTCACTAAGATCAGATGTATTTAAAATTTTTATTTTGCTTTACCCAATTTTATTGACTGTACAAGTATAGACAATCAACAAAGCAGAATAGGGTATCACAGAAGGATATAACAGTATAAGAGTATATGTTGTAATACAACAGCTGCATTTGATGGGTATGACAAATTGGGAAGTCTAATCTTTTTATTATTTAATGATGGTCTCACTGTAAGATATAAGTAAATGGGATCCAGGATTAGTGATATTTTCACCGAAGTCCTTTTCATCACCAAGGTACACCATGATGGAGAATGGGAGTGACTTGGTGTCAGAGGAATGAGGCAATAATAGATTAAACAAAACAAAACAAAACAAAACAAAAAAATAGCTTTGATTCCTGAGTCAAACACAAGAAGCAACCATGACCAAATTGCAGTTGGCATGAAGTGGTAGTGAGGCTGGCCGGGTGGATATCCTCCATTCTGAAATGAATTCTCTATTCTGTAGAGAAAGGAGATATCATTGGAGGAGTTATCATCTAATTAAGACTTTGATTTTTGGAAGTGCCTGCAGCATCTTACATAACTGGTGGAATCGAGGGACCCAAGTTCTCATTCAAGCCATGCCATTATCTTACAGGCCTTGAGCAAATTATTTCCCTTGCAGCTTAGTTTCTTCATCTATATAGTGAGAGGTTGGAACCTGGTCTGTTCTATGGCAATGTGTTGTGGAGGGATCTTATGGATGATTGCAAACTGCAGGAATGGCGTTTTGCCTTTTGCTTTCTGCCTGAGGATGTTTCATAATAGAGTCAATATAAAATTAACAGCACACTCTTAAAATACTATTAATAAAATTTAATTTTAGTGCTTAAAGGGTTTACACATGTAAACCATTTTTTTCCCTGATATATGTGCCTATATAAATTTTAGAGCTTTTCTTACTCTGTCAATAAGTTTTATAAATTGATTTTGTATCCATCAGCCAGAGTTTGGGTCATACATTCTCTGCTCAATAAATTGCATACATAGATCAGGATTGAAAATTAAATTGTTGCTCTGTTCAATATTTTCATTATTAAGAAGTTGATTGAGTTAGGTTTCTGAATTTTAAGTTTGATTTGGATTGTGAGTGTGTTTGTAAATATTACTACAATTATTTTAGTCTTCATAGCCTTTGGGATTTTAAAGCACAGCTCATTTATTCACTGACTCATTCATTTGAAAAATAACTATTTGAAGGCCTTAAGTACTGGATACACAAGGGAATAAGACGGAGACCATTTCTACCCTTATGGAGCTTACAGTCTCCAACAAATAGAAATATGTAATCCTTAATTCTTTTTTTATGAAATAAAAATAAAAATTCTATTTTTTATAATAACATCTTTTTAACAGAATCAGAATGTAGATATATTACCAAAGATGTGAAATCACTGGCTTAACAAGAATACTATAAGCCTCACTGGGCTTTTAACATTTTTTGTTTAAGGTGGGATTAAAGAGCTCTCATTTCCTCGTCGTTTATCCTGAAAACATTCTCAGCATGATGGCAGTTTCTTTTCTTTTCTTTTTTTTTTTTATTAATACAACTTGAAAGAAGCTGACAAGTGAACAAGAAATATTCAAGCATGCTCTTTTCTAACTGATTTGTTCAAGAGGATGATTCATTTAATTTCATAAAGATTCAGTGGGCCAGAACAGTAGATGACCAGGTCAGCAGAGGGAATGTAAGGGAGAAGAGGTCTGTGAGAAGGATCTGTGTAACAAGCAACAATATTTAGTTTTTTAGAGCTGGAGTTCTGCTTGAGCAATTCTGATGTTACCAGTGACAGTCATTTAAAGAGCTGCTGATGCCTCAGGGAAAACATTTTTAAAGTGTCCTATCTAGAAACAATGCTCCTTGTACTGTGTCATATACATTAAAACTCCGTCCCTTGCCTATATTACAATACATTGTGCCTGATTAAAATCTGTACTACTATAATCTGGCTTCTTGAGAGTTCCTATTAAATGTTGTTCCTCAGACCTTTTCTCTCTCTCAGTCTGCCCTGAAAATGATTGAAATATTAAGCACCTGGTAAACAAAGCTGGAGAACAGGGAGAGTACCATGTGGGTACTTTAAAAAAATGAATTTTATAAGCAATTCTTTAAAATGTTAGAGAGAAAATATAAAATCATATGTGCATGCTACAAATATTCTTGTTCTTTATGTGACTTTTTTTAGTATTTGATTTTAGCTAGTGGTTGCAAGGTAGGAAAAATGTTATATTTCTAACAGGTTGAATGATATTTTTGAATAATATTATTTATTTGACTGGTAGTAACCCTGGAGTAGATGATATGTGTGTTATAGTTGATAAGGTAATCCTGTTCAATTTTTTGATGCATAACTTTCATAATCATAATGGTGGTGGTTTAGCATGTATAATTACTCTATTTAGAGAATTATTTAAATGGTTACATACAGCAGTACAATGCACAGTTAGAACCCAGCTTAACCATTATCTTTAATTTTGCTTTCCTTTTATTTTAAATGAAACTTTAAAATTAAAGCAATTCAAGTAAATACTATATTACAGCAGTAATTTGCACGAGTGCAGTTTTATACTAAATGATTTCTTTTGAAAATATACTCAGTTTTCAAAAGTAAGTCAGAGATGCTTACATATTTAGAAAACTTTTATAGAGGGAACTAGGTGGTGCTGTTCTGTCATCTTTGCATCTTAGTGGCTTCTTTGGCCCTGTTCTCGATTCATTAAATATTTTCCTACAATCCATGTATTAAGTAAGATACAGCTTTGGTTTCCTAACGCCATTACTTTTTATTACCTGGATATGTTTATATTGATTGTGTGTCTTTGTTTTCAACAGTATTTTCCTACAGCATGTAAAAACTTTCTTCCGAAACAGCAATATATATCACAGTTAAAGCTTATCCCGATTGTTTAGCATTTAATGTAACATATTAGAATTTGAAATCTTCAGATTTTTATGCTATGTCTTTTAAAAGCCTTGCTCGTGGAAAAAATTTTTGTTTGCCAAATCACTTACTATTATATGAGCCATAATTTAAAGTGGTAAAATTTTTGTGGAGCTTAGGATTGATTTAATTTAATTACATGTCATACAATATGTAAGCTCAAGAAAATCATATTTAAATTCTTAGAAATATTAAAAACTGTATTAAATGTTTAAGCAGAAGAAAAACAGAAATCATTCCCTTGAAAAGAAATTCTGTTTGCCTAAGTTTCTTCCTTGTCAGGTAAAGTGGCCTCAATTAGGCTGTCAACTAATCTTTTCATGTTTCAGGATATCATTAAGATAATTGTGCCTTCCAATGATCTTGATGGTGCCTGATAATCCAAAATGAAATAACACACATGTTTAAAACTGAATCAATAAGCAAAAACAAACTAACAGATTACTCCACTGTCCATGTATATATAGTACACTGGTATCTAGAGCTTCATCATCTTGGTAAGAATAATAGTTGTTTTAGCTACTTTTATGTTTATGGAATGCAGATAAAAGAGCAAACTTATAAAGGATTGCACATTTTTACTTCATTTACTAATCCATCAAAATCACCTCGTAGCAAATGTACATCACTGTAAGTGTTATTTGTTGTAAGCGATGTTTCTTAATGAGTTTGTAATACCTTTGGAAAAGAGATATCATAAAACTTCCACTCTAATGAAAATGTGGAAATAAATATGAAGTACTTAAAGAGTTCTACCCATATGCCTCCTTGTAGAATTACAGTTCTGCATATCTATCATGTCAAATAGAGGCAAAAATAATTTATATCCTTCTTTATTTCTGACATCATAAATCTTCCTTGCTACCACTGAGATCATAAAATTTTTGTTTTACTTTATTAGAAATGTGAATCTTATGCAGAAAACTTTGTGTTTGCTTTTATCTTCCAGATCTTTTATCTGCAGAAGACAGAATCAATACAGAATTTCAAAATGGCTCCATGGGCTGTTGTCTTAAAATGTAGAAAGATAATCTCTGAGATGAGCATCTTCTAGACTAATAAACCTAAATAAAATGTAGCAAGAATTCTGTGCTTACATATGGCCTCCCAAATAAAATGGAAGTTACAGAGTATTAGGATGAATGCCAATATTAAACATTTGTCAAGTAAGAGTTTACAGTGGCGGGAATGCATAAGAGAGCTAGTATCATTCATGCAAAATGAATTCCTTCATTTTCTATCAAATGCATACTTCCTTAAGAAGGAATAGGTAACTCACATTTTTTACTGTCAGAGCCTTAAAATGTGAAGAAACCTAACAGTAACTAGATAATATTTTTGAGTTTATATATAAGTCCTTTTTTATGTTTGGGGTAATAATTGTTTGTGTTAAAAATATTTTCTAACATTTAGATGCTATAATTATGAGAGTGAAGTTTGAACTAGACAAGGAACTTATGAATGGTAATCATAGATTTGCTTTTATTATAATACATTCTTCACTTTTTGAAAGTTGGCATTTTAGCAGAGATATTAATAAGAAAACATTCAACTTTCATATATTAGATATAGCTTCACACTGGAAATTTAAATGAGACTGTCATCAGTACCAGTACTTTTTAGATTGTCTGTTTCTAAAATATACCATACTTTAAGTAAAACATGGTATTTGATGAATACTACCTAATTTATAAAGGATTATATTTCAAAATTATATCTCCATCCAGAATATTGTAACTCTAGTGACTGCTTATTATTTAGAGATATTAGAAGGGAAGATACTAGAGCACATTTCTGGCAACATGCATGCTTTCTACTTGGACTGCAGCTACAGAGTTAAAACCAGAAATGCTCTATGCATTTTTCATAATTTCTCGTAGTTTTTAGATTTTTTCTTCGAAATCCTGTATCAATAAGAGAAGAGGCTTCCTTATTGATTATTTTGATGAAGATTAATCTCAGGCAATGTGGCATAGCCACTGATTATTAGTAATCTATGTCAGCAAACACATTACTCTCATCTTATCTTTCCAAATGCTCCTTTGGAATCTTCTGTAGCAGTTCCTTTTCATCTTGCCAGGTTTTATCAATGATGAAAGATTTATATTGTACGGATCTAAAGGTGTTTCACTCTTAAAGGATGTCTACAAAACAACAAAAACAACAACAAGGAAGGGATTGCTGGATTTCTTTTGATATCAGAGTAAGAGAACAGAATAAGTAAAGCAGCCAGAAAAGGGATTGATAATATTTAAGAGAATAAAATCAACAATAGAATGGAGAGGATGGATGTGGATGTTCCTTTAATTATATTTGTCTTTATTATACTGATGGAAAGTAGAATCTCCCAATGTGCCTTGATAGTAAATAAGCTAATGGATAAAAACGTTGTACACAGTGAAAGGGATTTGGATACAACTGAATAAAAATTTAGCATGATCTTTGGGGTAGTGTGTCCATAACCTTAATGTAATGGAACAGCACTGGTAAGTTAATGATGGATTTTAACACTGTAACAGGTAATACTGAACACATATAAATGAAGGTAAAGCAATGCAAAATATTTGGAGAAAATCTCTTACTGCAACCTTAATATACTCTTGTGTATAATTTACATCAAACTGGGTGCTTTCTAAATATATCTTCCCTGGTTGATTTGATTGTATCAAGATCTAATTTGTCTTAAAATTAGTATTCTAGTCTTTCTATGTTGGCATTAATACTAGTGGAGATGATTGGGTACAATAATTATGAAGTGCTTATGTTTTGCAGGTCACTCCCAAGAGAAGCTTTTATTATTGTGATTTTACAGTTAACAAATTGTAAATTTTGAAGAATTGCCTTACTATTGGCTACATATGTTTTCGGATGTGAAATTGTGAAAACCACCACACAGAACAGTTCTTAAAAACAGAGCAATGGTTTAAATCATCCCTTTGTTTTCATGAGATACTGACTTAAAAACTAAACAAAACAAAATTTTCAAAAGCAGTCTCTACATTTAATTCCTTATATGTCAATCATCAGATGGTTTTTTACATACATGAGGGAACATTCCTTGTTTGAAACTAAAATTTTCATATTTGGCATTTTGCAGATGTAACTTCCTTATCTAAACTTTTAATATAAATAAAAGACTTTTGAAAAAGAATGAAGGCACTTTAAACAAGTTTTATCTTCTCGTTTCACTTAAATAAAAATATATAACTAGTGAGTTTTGACATTTAGAAAGAAAAAATTATAATTGCTAACCTAAACATCATAAATTAATCTAAATATGCTAATAATCCAAAGGAACACCCTTGACATTATCTAAGACATTACTGTCTTGTTCACTTGTAAATTTGTTTATATTTTCTGCCTTTTCTCTACTGGACACAAAGCTCTTTGAATGCAGAGATGATGTTTACTCTTTATCTTCCATTTCTGGAATACTGTCAGGCATACAAGTGTTCAGTCACTTTTTGTTGCATGAATTAATATGAAGTTATTTTTTAAATAAAAATGAATTTTTTAACAAATACCTCAGTGAACAGAATCAAATTTTATTTAAAATGCACAGTAATTTATATTAGTCACAATTTAGTATTGCTCTTTAAGTCCTTTTTGGGACACATCATATTCCATGTTTGATTGTGTATCACTTGTTATTTGAAAAATTTGAAGTTGGGTTTACCATGTAACACTAAAATAAAGCACAATCTTGCTATTGCTCATTTAAAACAATAAAAGGGGAAACAGAGCATGTTTCTTGCTGAAGTTGCTTTAAATGCCATAAGAAAACTTTTCAAAGTATTAGTCTATCCTGTTTGCTGTTTATCATTGTTAATTCATAGTTCATTCTGTCTCTCCCAGTCTGTCTATGTCTGTCTGTCTGTCTGTCTGTCTATCTATCTATCTATCTATCTACCTATCTATCTATCTAAGATATATCAGAATATCAGATTTCTGTATCTCAGAAAATTGTCTGAAGTCATGGAATTATAACTGAAATTATGTAAAAGAAATAAAACCAAAAATCATAAAATATGAGATCATAGGGGAAATACTATGTAAGTTACATGTTATAGCAAAATTGGATGAAACTTTAAATTAGCTCTCCTGCACTTTAGGTATAAACTTGATCTCATTTCAACCCTATTTAAATCTTATTTCAGAGGCAGCATAGTGTAAGTGGAAACTACAAGGGATAGGGTATCAAGAATGAAAGTTCTGATTATGACTGTGCCACTGGCTCTCCATTGCCCAGAGAAACATCTCATTTCTCTAGGGGTCAGTTACTCAGAGGGTGTTAGACTTGGACCATCTTCAAGGTCCTTTTAAACCTGGAAAGTGACTTCAAATCTGCATAAAAAAATAAAATGAATGGCTATATTATGCAAAGGTTAGGGTATGATTACGTTTTTTCATTATGTGAAAAGTATCAGACAGAAGCATTTTAAAATGAAATATATTATTAGTAGTGTTTGTAAAAGTCTACTGAAAGAAAATTCCATGTGTTTTAAAAATGTAGGAGTATTATGTATATGTATATTAATAGATGCATCGGTATCAATTGACATTGTCCCATTTATTGATATATAAGTATAAAATCAATAAATCTTTTTACATGATTCCATTTGTTGTAAAAATGTGTGTGTATTGCTAATTCATTGATTTCTGACTTTTCTCCCTATCCTCTGTAAAAGGGTGACAGAATAGCTGAAAAGGGACTAATGAAATATTAATCTTGTAAAACAATTCTATGAAAAATCCTAGATTATTCAAAATTATAAGCTTCAAGGGAAAAAAGAAAACGGGATGAATCAAGGAATGAACTTCAATAAATGAAGATTATTTTCCACAAAGTGATATAAAGTTGTTTTTTTTTTTTTAAATAGTCATTAAGGCTCAAAACAAATATAATCATCTTAAACTACTCCAGGTGAACTAGGTCTTACTTAATAAATAATTCCCAGACAGGAATGCTAGACTTTAGAAGGAAAGTGGTGAAATGCTGTCTTCATGTCTGAAAGGAGAGATGCATTTTTCATCTTTATTGCATGATATAAAAGTGTGCCCTCTTAAAGATAGATTAACAGAACTGAAGGACTTCAAATCATGACATAGCTCCTTATGGAACCGGTTTGCCCAAGTTTTAACTAATTTAAAGTTCTTACTTTTTACAAAGTAGAATGTGTTCTTAAACAAAGGCAAAAGCTTATTATGTCCCTTGAAAATATGTCTTTAAAGAAAGGTTATATTGATTAACTTAAAGAGGATTGCATAATAACCTCTAATCATAATCGTACAAAGAGTTAAATCCCCTTCAATGCGGAGCAAGGCAAATGCAAAGTGTTTGTGGGCGATCTAGAAGGTCAGTCTTCAGACTAATTCACCGACAGCCCCAGATGCCTGGTTAAGCTGCCAACACAGTTGCTTTCCGTGTCTGCCAGAAAGTCAGCTGCAGCTGCAGGGAACATTCTTTTTTTTCCACCCATTGCTAAGCCTGTGCATTTTACAATTGCAGTGGAAAGAACAGAATTAGGAAATGTAATTCAGCCTGATGATCACCTTGCCCTATTAATGGGCTTCAGATTAATTTATTAGGAACAACAAAATATAAACAGATAAAAAGAGTTTCTGCACATGTGCATGTTCTCAATCCGTTTAGCCACATTTTGCAAGGTAACGCAGCAAGATTCCGGTTTCAGATTCTATCTTAATCATTTTTGGGTGATGATAATAATAATGAGGCTATTGTTTTATGTTGTCCAAATGTAACCACAGAATACAGCTGCAGTGGCTGGTAGTCTATGGTAGCTTTCAATTTAGACACGTCTGGCCTCTGATCTTGAATTGCTGTGTAACTTTGAGCATGTGACTTCACCTCTCTGAAGGTATTTCATCTGAAAAATGAGGACTGTGATACCCATTTCACAGGGTATTCTGAGGGTTAACTAGCTAACATGGTAAAATGCCTGTTATGTCTAGAAAATTATCATCATTCAATAAGTGATATAGATATTGTAAGAAAAGCTAAAAGTTTGTTATTTTCAAAATTTTTATTAGGCTCTCAGAATTTTTGATGCACATTTTTTAGAGGTCATTTTGTAAACTATTTTAAATAGGGTATTATAAAAATTAAAAGAAAAGATAATCTAATAAGAAAGGCAGGGGAAGCCTGAAAATGTCACAGAAAAAGTTGTATTCTACCATTTCAAAGGCAACAGTTGTTTGGAGAGAAAAGAGTGATACAGAAGGAAGAAAAAATAGGGATTTTAATGTAGTATATTACTGTTTATAAATTTCTAAATGAGTGACTGTAGAAATGCTTTAACAGCAATGTACTTTGAAGGTAAATAACTTGCATTTTCCATACTCTAGCTATAGAGAGACTACTTGAATAGCACTGCTGTATTTGTGTGCAGACAGGTTCTACTTGCCTATTTTTCTTCCCTACTTCCCTCCTCTCCCTCCCTCCAATCCTTCCATCCTCTCTTCTTTTCTGCCTTTTTTTTTTCTTCCCTTCTGGCTTTCATTCATTTTTTCTTTCTTCTTTCAAAACAAAACACAATGTGTTACAAAGAGACCTTTCCTTTGTTGAAAGTATAGAATATATTCCTAGAAAGAGTCATCTTATTTTTCTATAGAAAGGGTTCAGAAACTAAATGAAATCAAATATCAACGTAGCCAAAAAGCATACTCCTCGAACTATAGATGTTGCCAAGTTCTTTGGAGTAACCACATTCTTTTTTTTTTTTTTCTGGTTTCAAGTACAAATATTTTTGTAGAAGGCATTATTTTGAGAAGCAAGGGAAACTCTGCTCATATTATCTTAGAACTAGACAATCTTCACAGAAAATCCACAATATATAAACTATGTCATTTAAATAATCTAATCAAGTTTTAAATGGCCATCCTGTTGCTTTTTAACTGATGTGCTATGTACACATTTGGGCCACCAAGATTTGATATCTCCCCTCTCTCTTTTCTTTTAATTGAATGACAATAGTGTGGTTTCATTGATGTTACACTAGAAGGGCACTTGTAAGTAAGAAAACAAATCTTATTAGGATTAATCATCTATCTACAAGGCCTTAGTATATAAACTTTAGTCAGTTTTTTAAACTGAATGAAATGCTAATTTGGGTCACTAAGTATAGCCATAAGTTGAATCCCATTTCTTGTATTTCAAAATTAAAATGGGTGCATACATTTAAAAATAGCATTTTAACAAATATAACTTTTCTATGATGCAGATAATCTGTGTTGACATGAACAAAATATCTGGATTAAACCTACAAATCTAAGAGAGATGTTGCTACCAAGCACATAAAACATATATAATTGTACTTTTAGACTTTATTATTTATTATTATATATCATTATATAATAGAATAATATATATTAGAATGCATTTTAATTGAATGAGTATTATAGAAAAAGCTGGTAGGAATGTGCCTGTATGAGGAAAGGATTAGATATAAAATTACCACTAGTCTGGGGATACAATACAAATTTCTTAGTAGAAATACAAAATTATTTTTCTCTGCTGAAAATTAAATTTAAAAATTACTAAAATATAAAAAAGGTAATAAATTGTACTGAAACATAGATAAAAAATTACAAAGCATATAATGTTTTTAAAGGTTATCACTTTAGTTAAGGAGTCTTTTTATAATACCTCTTTTGAAATGGAATAGTAATACTTAAATATTCTATTTGAACATTAAATCCTTGATGTTTTATTTTCCTTATGAATCATTTTTCTGCTTTTAGTGAAAGACCTTTAAAATGGATAATAAGATGTTTTTCAACAATTTCTTATTTTGTACCAAATACTCTTGGGATTGTATCTTCTAATCTAAAAGTGTTATGCTAAAAATAAATCCCAATAAAATCTAGTTTTTTCCTCTTTTGCAAAGTTCCTGTCTACATCTATTTTTCATTAATTGAAAATACAGATTTCATTGTTCTTGTGTAGTATTTTGGAATTTTGCTGTTATGTCTGGAATTCCACACAAGTCAATTTTTAATAAAATAAATTTCATGAGAAATCCAGTTGATATCTTTTGGGAGAATGTTGATGAAATAATACCAGCATATTGCAAGGAAAGCTTTTTTCTGTGCAAAGTTCTTAGAGGTGTCAGAAATCATTGCCTACCTCCCCTTTCTTTCTGCCTGGAGCCAAGCAGGGAATTAGGAAATGAAGAGACGTGCTCGACACACAATGGCCTTCGGTGAATATTATTGATGACTAGACACCTGCTAGAATGTAAAGGCATTTAATCCATATTATTTTGCCTTTTAACTTGTCAACTCCGACATGGCAGCCAGAAGAGTTTTCTGTCAAATCTCAGTCTTTGCATTGCATTATAGTTTATATTTTTCATTCTTGCAATTTCAATTTACAACAGAAGTGGGGCTTTAAACATAAATATTTTAGCTATATGATGGTGAACTGGAAAAATGCATATTGTGAATTATCAAAACATCCAGAGAGTGTGATATACATATATGTAATTATACACTTTTAAAATTATTTATTATAGAAAAATTGCCCAGTATTTTAAAATTGCCTTTGGACTTTATCTCTTTACAAGGGTTTTCTTATTGTGGTTAATTATCACCTGCTATTAATACAACTCCAAGAATTTATTTTGTTCATGCAGTTATTTCAAATTATATTTTAAAAGGGAATTAATAGAGTAATTTCCCCAGAACAGACAGAATGACCTATTTCCTCCAATGCAGAAATCTTGGTGTCTCCCTTGCCTACGTCAGCGTCTCAACATATGGTATGCTCCTAGCATTATGACCTGAGAAATCAGTTCACTCAGTTTTGTTAAAATGAATACAGTTTTTATCTACTTTTTCTACTTAGGATAGGAATATAAACATTATGTTTCAATTTCCTGACATTAGAGCAGCATAATGTTTCCAGCATCTTGGTAAAGTTATTTGTGACACATAAAGCTTTATAGGCAACTAGAAAACTCTTTTTACCAATTTTGATGAAAAGCTTTTCACAATATACTATGCCTTCCTTTTTAGAAAATGCTAAAAATAATTTCATCTTTTCTCCATGTCTCAGCGACCTGTAACCTGGAGCACTGCTATACTAGACATCAGTGTTCTGCAAATGTTTTTGAGCTTTTCTGTCTCTCACCTAGTTGTGCATTGTGTTGGCCTTTACAGTAGCTTCTTTCGTTTCTTTTCCTAATTTGATCTTTTTTCTTTTTCTTTTTTTTTTTAAGGAGGTACAAGGAATCAAACCTAGGACCTCGTATATGGGAAGCAGGTGCTCAACCACTTGAGCTACATCTACTTCCCTCTAATTTGATTTTAAGAAAGCAGATTAAAAAAAAAAACTTGTTAAAAATCCACTTAAATAATATTGATTGACTTATATAATAAGGTGCAAATGAGAGGCGGAGGGCTTTTGCTGATTAATACAACAAATCTAGATATCTAGGTCTGACATGTTTTCCTTTTTTATAAATCCTTATTTTTAACTGAAAGATGTGTGTGCACATAAAAACATAACATATCCAAAGCCTGAACTCATCTTTTCTAGATACACCTTGCTCTTAGCCCTCTGCATCTCCAGAATTTTGGATCTTAGTTAATCCCATCACAGCCACCCCAAACATCTAAGCTGAAAAATACTTGATGTCATCCTTGACTCTCCCATCCTCCTTACTTTCCACTTTAACTTCATCCATATCCCTTACTGTGTGGTCATTCCTTTCTACCTCAATTGCCATGGTCTTGTCTGAATCCTTACATTCTTTCATCTCTACTACTCCTACATTCTCCTATCAATCTATCCCCACTCGCTCCCACACTCTATGCTGTCTCCAGGGTTGTATTCCTTTAAAAAGTAGTCTGTTTAGTTTTTCTCTTCATTTTAAAGACTTCTACAGGCACTCTCCTTTAAATTTTAAATAAAGCACAAACTCTTGAACTTGACAGAGAAGGCATTCTCATTCTGTCCCCAACTGCTAGCTATCCTTCCCATTCTCTGAGACTCTTACACTGATTTTCCACAATTTCCAAAAATGCACACATTTTCATGTGGCTTTACACTTTTACACATGCTGGAATAGTTAGGGTTCTCCAGAGAAACAGAATAGACAAGAGATAAATGCATATGGATTTGTTATAAGAATTGGCTCATATGAGCATGGGGATTGGCAAACCCAAATTCTGGAAGGCAGACAGCAAATTGGGATCTCTGGTGAAGGTTTCAGTGAATTCCTCAGAAGAAGCTGGTTGGTTGAAGTAGAAATAGAAATTCTTTTTTTCTGAATGTTGAAATCATCAGTTCTCCCTTTAAGGCCTTTAATTGATTGAATTGAAGATTTCTCTCATTGCTGAAGGCAATCTCCTCTGTTGATTGTAGATGTAATCCTTAGATGCAATCAGCCATAGATGCAATCAATTTACATGATTTAGGTTGATGAAATACATCACAATAACAATCAGACCAGCACTTGCTTAACTATTCAACTGGACAACATATCCTAGCCAAGTTGACAGATGAAATTAACCACCCCTTGTCAACATGGCACCTATACACATCTCCCTAAACCATACTTAATCTCTAACAATAAAAGTCACACTTGTGCTGAACACAATTCAACTGTCCTGCACACAACCAGAAATGCATTAACCCTTTCCCCAGAAAAGAATGTAAGTCCTTGGATAATATTCACTCTCCAACTTGACATCCTATAACTTTAAAACTATGATTTGTATTTAATACAACTTACTTTATATGATAAGGGATAAGGTAAGGAAGATAAGGAAGAAAAAAAAAACACTCATAACATAACTAGGAAGAAATAATCATAATCCCTAGAGTCCTCCTTTCTATAACCAGTCTTTGGGTCAAAGCTTCTACTTACATTCTTCTGCTACCCTCTATATCCTCCGCAAGCAACTCAGCTGGTCTCGGTTCTTTGCCTGGTGAGGTGACTCAAACTTTCATTCCTGAAGGGTCTGGGCCATTGGTAGTCCTGATGGAATTGAGTTGTTGCAGTTTTATATTGACTTTAATCACAGGGCATGGTATGAAATGCTCTAAGAGATCTCCTGTATTCCACGCAGATTCTTCTTTACCACCATTGTGTAGTCTCAGTCCTATTTCCTCTTTATAATCAGGATCAATCACCTGAAGCAGTACAATGATTCCTTTCTTTGCCTGTTGATTCAGTGGTATGGATGCCCAAAGTGGCTGGGTGACAACCTTAACTTCTATTTCAATGGAATCATTGTTGTGTCTCCTGGTGGAAGCCCTCCTCCTCTTGGAAACAAGACCTGTAGACAAGCAGAGCTTAAGATTGTGGGGACAAGAAGCAAATAATTTTCTAGTGGGTCATTAGGGAAACTAGTGAGTAGTGTCATTCCCATTTCCACCCCTTGTTTCCTGGACCCATGAATCCCTGCTATGGAAGAAATAGCCTCATAGAGTGCACACTGATTTCGAGCATATAAGGAGCAAATTGCCCCTGGCCTGCAGGCTATTGCTACTCAACTGTCACTGTAATTGAGTTTGCAAAAGGCCATTCCACCATTCGATTAATCTAGCTGCTTCAGGATGATTGGGAGCATGATAAGACCAATGAATCCCATGAGCATGTGCCCATTCCTTCACTTCATTTGTTGTGAAGTGGGTTCTTGGTCAGAAGCAATACTGGGTGGAATATGATGACAGTGGAATAGGCATTCTATAAGTCCCCAGATGGTAGTTTTGGCAGAAGCATTGCATAAAGGGAAGGCAAACCCGTTTCTGGAGTATGTGTCCATTCCAGTAAGAACAAAACACTGTCCTTTCTATAATGGAAATTTTCCATTGTAATCAACCTTCCAGCAGGTAGCAGGTTGATCACCTTGCGGAATGGTGCCATATCGGGGTCTAACTGTTAGTCTATGATACAGACAGATTGGACACTCAACAGTGGCTGTAGCTAGGTCAGCCTTGGTGAATGGAAGTCCACATTGCTGAGCCCATGCATAACCTCCCACCCTACCACCATGACCACTTTGTTCATAAACCCATTGAAAATGACATGGGTATCTGATGATCAAAGAAGGCATCAGGTATCCACTGAATTGACCACACTATCCACTTGATCATGAAAGTCCTCCTCTGCTGAAGCCACCCTCTGGTGAGCATTCACATGGGAAACAAATATCTTTATGTTTTTCACCATTTTAGAATGGTCAATCCTCATATCTCTTCCCTAACCACATGACCACATTATCATCAATTTTCCAATCATGTTCCTTCCAAGAGGGGTGATGGGGATGGGTCATATGAGGAATTAGCAGTGTCTTGCTAGTCAATAACCTCAGGGCATACCATTATAGTTTCATTTGGTGAAACAGGGTTGATCTCTTCGGATGGAGATGTGAGGGCTGTTTCCTCAAGGGAGGGAATTACATCTTTATTAGGCACAACAGGCTAAATCTCTTCAGGTGGAGGCTGGATGGCTGATTCCTCATGGCTGCCTGGTTGTCGGCTGATTCCTCAGGACAGACAGGAGTTCTGATGGCAGGATTATCTAGGATAGAAGACTCAGAAAAATCGAAGGTTTCAGTGTCCCCACTGTCATCATTATCAGCCTACATGTATCCATTCCAATTTTCAGGATCCCTTTCCTTCCCAATCAATGTTCTCACCTGAACAGTAAGGTTGGGGATTCAATTTACACAGAAATTCTGCCATTTATACAATGATATTCTTGGACTGGTTTTCAAAAATTTCAAGTTTGCAATCACAAGAACTAAGTTTCATTCAAGGCACATTTAGTCAGTTTCATGTCATTCATGTGTGGTTTAGCTGGGAATTTGAAGACATAACTGCATCCCTTTCTTTAAAAACTATATTCAGCATATTTAGGAAAATAGTCAACATCATAATACTTTGTAACTCCATAAAACCTTATTAAGGTATCAAATACACTGTCACCCAGAGCCTTGCCTCTTATAAACGTTTAAGGAAGAGTAACCAATAATAGTATTTTGCATATTGCTATAGCCAATTCATGCCATGGAACATTAGTGCCATCTTGATCATCGAAATAGAGTCATTAGCGGCTTTTGATCTAATCAGATTAGAGAACCAATTCAGATATCTAATCCTTAAGATTCTGTTTCTCAAGAATCACTCTTGTTACCAAGATCTGTATTAGTCAGGGTTCTCTACTGGAACAGAACTGACTATATTTGTAATGAGATTTCTTATAAGAATTGGTTCACATGACCATGGTTCTTAGCTAGCCCAAATTCTTTAGTGCAGGCCACAAATTGGTATTTCTGATGAAGGTTTGATGAAATCCTAGGAGAAGCTGGCTGGCTGAAGTAGCCAGTAGCTGGCTGAATCCTCTCATTGCTGAAGGCAATTCTCCATTGTTGATTGTAGAAGTAATCAGTCATAGATGCAATTGATTAACTAATGATTTAAATCCATGAACTACCCTCCCAGTTACAGTCATGCCAGTACTTCCTTGACCAAACATCTGGACACCACTACTTAGCCAAGTTGACACATGAAATTAACCATATGCCAAAAAAACAGGTAGCAGAATGTAATTATCACTTCATATGTAACTCTAAGTAATTTCAAAATAAGTTTTATTTGACACCCAGAGCTTTATGAAACATTGTTTCTAATGATTAAATGTAATAGGTAATAAGATTATGCATCCAGTTTTCTATAGACACCAGAAGAAAAATAATGAAACCAAAGGAAACCACTTTTTAAAAATATCTTATTGTTATATTTCTAACAGTGATCAGTTTTAGATTTAATTATATGCCTTATACTTACAAAAGCTAAAGCTGTGAATTTTTACAGGTCTGAGCATATGCATAAAGTTTAAATATTAAATATATTGCTGATATTGTTCTTTTATAACCTTATGAACTGTATCACAGTTATAATTAGGTATTTGAAGTTAACATTCAAAAAGCCATGGTACTTCTGGTCAGCAGGTATTTAATTCTTGATCAATCAGCCTTTCAAAATATAAATCATAATAAAATTGTTTAAAACTATGTAAGTTTCACAAGGATTTTTAAAATATATTTTAAAAATCACAAGATTCTTAAAATATAAATTTTATTAAGTTAGCTAATAGAATATTAAAAGTTTTAGTTTTACATTGTCATAGAAATTCTATTTACTCTAGAGATTAATTTTTAATCATGGCTCATTAATAATAATTAAGATGAGTGGAGAAGAAAAAATGCATGTTCTTCAATGTTTACTTCTTTGATATTTTTATATTTAGTTTACTATTCTAGATGTATAAGAAGCAATCCATAATATGCCACTAAAAGCATACTATTCTCTAATACTTTTTCCTTTTAATAAAAGCAGTTATTTTAATAGCAATGCTGACCTGATAATTGCTGGTGGGTCTAAATTGGATGTACTTCAGTTAATGCATCAGTAAGTGAAGTACCTTCAATGCAATTAAAAGATTCTAATCTAACCTAAGAGAAGATCTTATTCATATTGACCACTTTAAATTCAGACTGTGATTTCAGATTTTTAAAGTGGCCCATGGTTGAGCTGACCCCATTAGTAGGTTACAACTCTCCTCTGGAGTAGGCAGTTATAGCCAAGTAAGCATTTCTGAAGGCCTCTGTATAAACGTCATCAAACAACCACCATCACCTAATTTCAGAGAAGGGAACACTCAGTTAAAAACAGTCAAAAAGTCAAGATATTTAGCATGGAGTTTGAGGAAATGCTAGGTTGAAGTGAGGCACAAGAAATGATTTATCAAGTAACAATATTTGTTTCATTAGAACTGAAGTTGATATTAACCTTTTTATTTGATATTAACGTTTTCCTGCAAAATATTTATTCAGATTTCATCTGATATTTGTAACAAGACTTTCTGAATGATTATGACTTTGTTTTCCTCTTATCATTCATTCAGTTGTTGGTACTTTGGGGTACCTGCCACAGAACATGATTTGTGGGAATTAGATCTCCTTGAATGCAATGCACTTGCCATATTCCCTCCCCCTTGCATTTGGAGAACACATGTATTATATGGCTATAGAAAGAAATATGTTGATGTTGAGCCCAAAAGGGACACCTGTGGAGGAAAAAGTCACTTGAGGTTTTCTATTTGGAATATACCTTGTTTTCTAAATCTGAGAACAGACATTGGAGGAACAATGAATGACTTCCTACCCACCTTAAAATGAGTATGATTGGATCACTAACTGCATTTGAATTCCAGTTCTACTGGTTTTGGGAAGAAAAGAACAATATCCCCAGGATTTGGCAGTAGGTAGGTGTGTGCTTAGCCTGGTTGACTCATGAGATGCTCTCTTTTAGGTGGTACCCACTCAGTATTTTTACTGAGAAGTTGGGAGAGACTGCGCAAAGAACTCTGCCAGCCAGATGCCATTTGAAACTTCTAGTCTCTGCTTTTTTGTGTAATGCAAGGCAAATGGCTGAGCAAAAAGGATTTTCTCTACTTGCTCTGAAGGATAACTAAAGTTCAGCTCCAAGTCTCTTTCAAGAAATTGTCTCTAACACCCTGAATTCCTCTTCGATAGGACTCTTCATATATTTCTTCATGGTCCTTGTATTATTAATGTGAATTTCTTGCCCATCAGTAGACCTTCAAAAGGATAGTTTATCAGATTTATTCTTCATTTACTGTTAAATATTCCATCTGAACTTCATAGGCCTTTAGTAAGTGTCATGAATTGAATTAAAACAGGCTAATCTGGCCTGATTATGTCGATTATGTAACCACAGTAGTATTAACTGTGATTATTAATGTGTGATTATTAAAAGTTATGGTGAACATAGAACTTTCCAAGCGTCAGCAACTCATATTTGTTTATGGCTAGCCCAGCTGTCTCCCTGACTCCCTAGACCATGCAGAGCCTTGCCATCAACTAATGTATCACAACTGCTCTGTGATGCATCTGTTTTCCTAATTGGTGGAACTGATAAGGATAAATGAGCCTGGTTTTCCCCCTGCAGGGGTGTGTGTGCTGTCATATACCCAATGAACAGCCCTTCTCTGGGGGGTAAAAGGATAAGAATTATCTCTAGGGGGGGTTCCTGATTTGAAGCTCTGGCCACAGACTTGGAGGAAAAAGATAATGACAAAAAAATATGAGAACACCTGAGTTGCTTTAGTGATGCTCCCCAACCTTCTGCCTGTCTGCTTCAGAGTTTCTGGAAAACACAGAGAGAAGTATTTCATTCCCCTAGAGGACTTTTTAGTTAGATGCCAGATCTCAGTTTCATTCTGAATTGGCACCTGCTTCCATGGTGTGCATTTTATCTACTGCTTCTGTTTTCTTTTCCTATACAGCATCTTTGGAACTATTTGGTCACATCAAACTTATGCCAAATTCTAGCTGACAGTAACCTATATTATTTTTATAACTTATTAATCACAGGATACCTCTCCTTTTGCAGTCTCAGTGAGGATGAGGGCTTTCAGCTGTTTTATTCATTGCTCCATTCTAAATCACTAGGAAAGTCTTGACATAGTAAATTACCAGTAAAGAGTTGTTACCATCAAATAAATTTAAGTCTCCTTTCACACTGATTGCATTCTTAGGATCACTCAATGAATATTATTGTATAGTTTGTCTTAGATTCCTGCTTTGAAAGCCTCATTTGCCATCCCTGAACACCCACTTTTCTTTAGTTGTTGATCTATGTACCTATCCACTCCTCTCAAACTTATGTTTCATTGAATTATTTTGATCATCTGGTTCCTACAATTCAGCATTTTCTTATGCTTAGAACATGTTACTTATCTTATCTTAAACTCAGCAACTCTTTCCCATATTTCTTTAAATTCAGTCTTGAAATCTTATCTATAAATTGTTTCTTTTCTTAAGTAAAGGATATGGTTCATTTATCTCTCTCTCTACTGCTCTGAGCTGTACTCTGCCTAAACTATGTGATTTTTAAAAGTTAATCATTTTAAAAATGTTTGCTGAACATTTACTAGATGTAATGTTTGGTTTGGGGGTATAGACAGAAATAAGAGACAAAGTAGGGACAAACAGGTATCATGGCTGATTTAGAATTCCAGTTCTTCCTTTGTTATTTATGTGATCTAGATGGATAAGTGCCTGTTTTGACATGTTTCTTCATGTGAAAAAGAAGTAGATGTATTAGGTCACATCTGAGGTCTTTTGTGATTACATCTGAAGTCTTTCATAACTTTAAATTTTAATTTTCTGTTTTAAATGGCATCAAATTTTCAAAAATCATTTAGACTTAAAACTTTGAAAGGAAGTTGGTCAAAATATTCCGTAAACTTTTTATTTGGATTTTATTTCACTTCAGTTGGTTTGCTCTTTGGGACAGTTTATTTTAGTTGACCTAAAGTCCGCATTAATTTTCCACTGGATACATGAGGTTATTATTTTAAAACATGTAGCTATTTAAATAGATAGGCCATTTACACTGACAATAAAAATTAATATATCCTGCAATCAACTTAGCAGCTGCTTTTGTGTCTTTGCAATAGACAGGCTATATCCATTGTTCGTAAAAGTTAGATGAGTAAGAGTTTCATCTTACATTCCAGGAGAATATAATTTTCTCTTTATCATTTTCTTTAGTGTCTTTGTATATCTATTTATGGAGAAATATTTCTTTAGCAAGTGTATATTACAGAAGCTAATACCTGCTTAGTTGTCTGTTTCCAAACCTGGGCCTCTCCAACTAAATTGTATGTGGTCTTGGGTGTATGTTTAGTTTCCTCAGCTATAAAGCTACAAAGTTGGATTTAATAAAATTATCTGTCTTATAGTTTTAATGTAAGAATTGACTGAAATGATTTTTTTAACTTAGCACCATGCTGCCACATGACAAGGATTCCAACCCCATTTATCATTCTTCCACCTATGTGTTTTGGAAGAAAAATTATAAAATAAGAGGGCAGTGAAAGAAAGGAGAAAGACTAGTTATTTAGAAACAAGAAAAATAAATTCAGAATAACATTGAATAGGGTTACAGATTCTTATGAAGACAATTGGTTAATATTTAAGTGCAGCACTTAATTCAGTGAATATCGTAAGTGCTGACAATATTCTACTTAGCAGGTATTTAATATTTAATGAGCTCATTATATTTAATAAAACATGAGGGGGTATGGATTTCAAGAATATAATTCTATCCATTAACAGGAAGGTCTCATGTAAATGAGGATCTGTATAATTTTCCTTAAGGACTAAGTACATTTAATATATATTAAAATCTTCTAAAATCTGTGCCTGTATTTTTTGGTATTTTAAGTAATTAAACCAAACATTTTTCTTAAATAATTTATATATTATTTTTATTTGAGCACTTGAGCCAACATAATTCTATATAATGAGTTTGCTCTGGAAGCTCTGTTTTGTTTAATTCTAAAATGGCTACAATTACTGGAATACAACTACATTTCATTCATATTCCAATATTAAAATATAAAATATTGATTTAATAATAATTTAAAGATTTACTTCTTTCCTGCATTAAAAAATCAATTTGTAATTTTTAATTGATTTTTTCCTGAAGTGGTCAATGAAAAAATTGCTTCCTTTTATCTTTAAATGACCAAGAAGCTACTACTACTACTTGATTCCTTTATTAAAAATACTTTATTTTAAAGAACTAAATGAAAGATACGTTTTGTACTTTTTATTTTATTTTTTAAATCAATTTTATTGATATATATTAATAAAGCATACAATCCCTCCATTTTATAATTATTGAACATGCGTTTAATGAAAATGATTTGGAGGAGATATCCCTTTATAGGAATTTCAAAAGGTTTTGTAATTTACTTAGTCTGACATCCCTTACACAATTATTTTTCCAGCTAGTTTCTCTGTTCAAAGAGAAAATCAAATGCAGGAATAATTTACTCTTTAATATAAGTTAGAATGGATTCTCAACTCTGTTTTCTTAGGTGGCAAATCACAGAGATGAAAAGCAACTGAAATTGTGTTGATTAGGTATTTCATAAATGGTGTTTGATTATTTTGATTGCTTTATTTTAGAAATAAAATAAAATATATAGAAACGTTTAATGGGTTACAACTCTCCTCTTTAACTTTCTATTTTGATAAGTGACAGAAAGACCACACCAGGACTATTTTTCACTGACTTTCACTCTGTTAGATGGGTCAAGATTAATTATTCCAAGATAATTCCTGAGCTACCAGGTTTATTCACTGTATTTCCAAACTATTTTGCATTTCAGCATCTATGTTAGTCCATGGACTGTATGGGTATGCCAGTGTTTCAGATCCCTCTAGAGATCTTTTGGGGGTCTTTATTATACTTAAGAAGTTATAAACTTATAAGAGGTTCTGAATTATACTAAAATTTTCATTGGACCAGAGAACTACTCTGGGATGTGACCTAAACCCTTCCTAGGTTTCAGCCACATACAAACTTGGCTTGTACTAGGGACAAACTGGTAGCTAAATTGTGAAATAGCAAACTGTGTTTGTGGCATTTTTGAAAGGCGTTTCTGTCTTTTTAAAGCTTCCATGACGTCTCATATTGTTTTAGTTTCCCAGCTGCTAAAACCAATATCATGAAATGGGTTGGCTTATGCAAAGAGAATTTATTGGCTCATAGTTTTGAGGCTAGATGAAGTCTAAAATCAAGGCATCAGCAAGGCTGTGTTTTCTCCAGAAAACTGTGGCATCCTGAGGTTGGCTGCCGGTATTCCTTGGTCCTTGGCTTTTCTGTTACATGGTAACATCTTCTTTCTCTTCCCAGTTTCAGGTTGCATTACCTTCCAGCATTTGACTGTTCCCCATGGCTTCTCTCTTTCTCTCACTCTGTTTATAAAGGACTCCAATAATTCAGATTAAAGACCAGCCTGTTTCAGTTGGGCCACACCTTAACTGATGTAACTTCATGAGATCTCATTTACAATGGCTCCACACCCATCAGAATGTAGACCAAGACCAAGAATATGTCCAAACTGGCATTCTCAATTCAACCCACTACACATATCATAAAAAAAAAACTGTCATAAATTATTGGTTAAAAAAAACAACCACCAATAGCTTTGATCCTTTACCCTCATTTACAGAATTTACATTTAAAAAGAAACCCTTTAGAAAATGATGCTTAACATAGCTAGCTAGTTGGGGACTTTTTGTACTTCCTGATGACCCTCAAATCATATGTTAAAGGCAGCTACTAATCCATTAAATAAACTCTGGGTATCAGAGTATCCTGGTTTCAATACAATGGTCACCAAAATTTCCAAAGTGGCAAATAACCTGTTGGTCTAACATGCCAAGAGGTGAAGTGAATACAAGGATTATGCAAGAGGTGAAGGTGAAGAGTGGCAGTCTTACCAGGTAGTTGATTCATTCCCTGAAAATAAGGTTGATTTCCATATTTGGATTAGATGTTGAATGTTGTCAATCCTGGCTATATGCCTAGTAATCTTTATGACTCTACTAAACTGTATTACTGTTTATTTGCAAGAGACAGGAAGCTAGAACAAATTAACTTAGGAGGAAAAATATTAACTTGAATATGTAACAAAGGAGTCTTATTATTGACCCAGGCAGGTTCATTATCCTAGGGCTGGGTCTGCTTGTCAGCCCCTATAGGAATGCAGGGAGTTGGGAGGAGTTTCCTAAAGGACAGGAGGTATGTTACCAAAAGA
>PVKH010000764.1:0-34591 GCA_004027955.1 Chaetophractus vellerosus | reverse complement strand
AAAGTTGATCTGGAACGACAAAAACAAACAAACAGCAATGACAAAAGAAAAGAGCTATTATAACACAGAAACTTGGGCTACGTAAGGAAGTTTTTGGCTTCCCATTAGTAAGAATAGCATTTCTTCCTTAAGTTTCAAAATATATTAAAAATATAAGAATGTGCTGATTTTTTAAAGATTTGTTTGATATGTCAAGTGACCTGCAATTTGGGGCTAGTTCTTTGCTTAATAATGATTGCATTGTGTCTTTCTAGCAGAGCTAATGTAGCGTTTGAGGCTATTCGATAGCCCAGTGATCCACACCTGTGCCTAACATGGGTGTTTACTACTTGTTACAATTTGAGGTTACTTATAGGTCTAGCTGGAATATTTTGGCCTTCTGCCCAAGTTGGAAATCAGTGCTCTCCAAAGGTGTCCTTTTACAAATAAAGGAGAAATTTCAGGCATATAAACATTACCAGCCATTAATGTCAACTTAGATTAGGAAGATTTTTTGGTGGAGGGTGATTGTTTTTTGTTTTTGTTGCTGAAGGTTAAGTGAATTTGATTGCATTGGTTCTGACTCTGGCATTGTTTACCATTCATTTTCTATGCGGGTGTCAGAATTTTCTTTTTCTTTCTTTCTTTTTGGCTTGTTTTGTTTTTGTTTTGTAAAGGGCCAGATAGTAAATAGGTTAGGCTTTGTGGGTCTCATACGGGCTCTGTTGCTCCTTCGGCGATGCTGTAAAAACACTAAAACATTCTTAGTTCCCAGTCTATATAAAAGCAGGCCATGAGCCAGATTTGGCCAATAGGTCACAGTTTGCTGAACCTTGCTGTATAGTTCTACAGATTGTATCACAGGAAGAATCTTCCCATGGTCACTGATGAGGATGGACCTGGGGTGCTGTGCAGATCTTTGTATTTAAAATCATACGTTGTTAGGTAGGCCTAAAATGCCCAAACTCTTCCTAACATAAACTAAAGTAATGCCACACTGAGGAGCCACTCATTTAAGAACATTAGAACGATATTGACCACAAAAATGTAGAATATTATCACAAGAAATGACATTAGAGATTATTCCATTTAACATTGATTTGTTTGTTTTTGATGTTGCTTTGTTTTCAAGGTGAGGAAACTTAGGCCAGATAAAAAAAGTGAATCTATGTTGTCTTCTACAATTCTTTCCTAGGATATCATCAATCTTAAATCAGCACCCATTATCTTTTTCACAGGACTTCTAAAATGTTTACATCTCACCAAAATACTTACTCTCTACCGATAAGAATAAGGTTGAAAGACAGATGCTAGGGGGACAAAGTAGCATCAAACTACATGTTTACCTAACACAAATTGTAAGTAATGTTTAAATTTAAATATCTATTATTTTCCAAGAAACATCTTGTAAAAGACTTCTTACCATAATCCTGACTCCAGAAACGTCCTTAACCAGGAAACAATGATTCTTTTTTCATGAGCTTTCATGAGATCTGCCTCAGTTCTCTTCTGGATTTCCTTTTCACAGCTTTCTTGAATGATCTTATCAACACATCTAACTTTTATCTTTAGCTTTCTAAATTCCCACATTTATAACTATAGCTCTGATTTCTTCTTTCTTTCTTAATCCGTATATACAGTTGATGGGTAGACATCTTTTCCTGGGGCTCCCACTCGTTTCATAAACACTACATGCTCAAAATATAATTAATTCTCCTTTTTCTCAAGCCTCATCCTTCTTCCCTACTACAACCACAGTTCCATCCAGATCATGAAGCCTGAATACTGAATTTATCTAATGCTTTTTGCTCTCCATGTCAATAAATTATTGAGTTTTATTGATTCCACCTCCTTTGTATCTTTTTTCATCCATCTCCTCCTTTCCACCACTACTAATTTAGTGCAGGACCTCATTACCTGAGTTTATACTGGTTTAATAATCTCCCTGCCAGCAGCCTTGACTCTCTCTAATCCATACATTATGTCCAGGTAGAGTAATCTTTTAAAATGAAAATCTAATAATCTTATTTCCCTGTTTAAAACCTTCAAATGGCTTCTCATTTCCTATAGGTTAAAGTGCAAATGCTTCAAATGGCATACAAGGTATTTCCATGATCTCATAACCAAACTCAACTCTTCCCACTGCACCCTCATTGCACCCATTCTAACCCCACCCTTGACGGCCTAAACTAAACTTCTTGAAGTTCCCCAGCAGCCTAACTCTAATTTCTCAGTCTTCCCACTCTGCATACACATCCTTTACCTCTTCATCCATTCAGAAACTCCCTATCACACTCTAACATTCAGCATAAGTTGTACCCTCTCTTGAAGGGATCATTTCCTCCTTCAGAAAGTACCAATTGATCAGTCTTTCATTATGCCCCAAATACATCTGGTATTTACCTCTACTTTTATTTATAACACTGTTTTAAAATTATTTGTGTCAACGCCTCCTATCAGATAAGAGCTCCATAAGGAAAGGCGCTCTGGTTGGCATATATGACACATTGAATGTTTGATAAATGAATGAATGAGTGAATGAATGAATGAATGAAACATCAAAGACATTTGATAAGTGTATATGCAAAGAATTTATGTAAATAATTATTTTTATGAGACCAGCTTGCACTGGATAATAATAATGGTTACAAAGGCAATGATAAAAAGCCAGACATTGAGGAGATTTCTACCTTTTGCAAACTCTATTATCTCATTCGATTCTCACATTACTCCTTCTTATATACAAGTGGCAAGTATTTCTCCCACATAATAGATGTGGCAACTGAGGCTTGGAGGAGATATTGATTTAACCAAGATCACAGGGTTAGCAACAGTTAGAGCCAGGACTCCTGGACTCTTTATTTAGCACTTTCCCCCCAGCAGTCAGATTTTAATAAAACCTGTGCTAGTCTCTTATGTTGTGATTTTTTTATCTAAATGTCTTTTACTTGGATATTAATTTTCTGATTCTCACTGTACATGGTGAACCGATATGCTGGTACTTGGAGCGATATGTTGGAACATGCTACTGCTTGACTTGTTTCCAATTTTCAATATCTGTAAAAAATGGAAGTGGTTCAAATAGCTGCAAATTAAAGCACAGTTTAAAACCACTGTATCATATCAAACCTATCTGGGCTTCAGTTTCTAAGTGCATGCTGCCTGTGCATAGATAATCCATCACAGCTTAAAATTACTTAAAGACTAGCAGCAGGTCACTGCTTTTTCTGACAACATGACCTTCTAAATATACTTCTTAAACTAAATAGATGTGTTTTCCTCTGAATGTTTTTAATTCAAGATACTTTCCATGGATGTTCATTTCTGTATTCTGGGAGACCTATTCAAGTCCATCATTTAATTAAACTGGCATTTGCATTTATAAAGCAGAAATAAGGAGGGCAAGGGCATCAACTCATATCTGTGCCCTAGTTCTATAATGGAGATGTGCACATCTGTCAAGGTTGTTGAAACTGAAGCCATGTGTCTCTGATGTTGGATGGTATTCTGGACACACTGCTTTAGCTTGCCTGCAGAGCAGTGTCAGATTTCACAGACCCTCAAGGGGGAAAAAAAAGGAGTCTGTACTGAGATGGGGATGTATTGAATTTGGCCAACATTTCTTATCTCTCTTTAAAAAAAACAGTTTTTATTACATTTTACTTTTGGTAAACACTTAGAAAGCCTGGAGATAACTATAACTGCAAATGTTCTCACATACCCACCCAATATCAAATACCCAACTAATATCAAATAACCAGAGATTTAGAAACATGTGGGGTTTAACATAAGTTTTGCTCTTCACACAGATATTTAGATTTATGCAAATGTAGCCTCAATATCCATGTTACTCCATTTGTTTATTCTCTTCTCTTTGTTTATATGACTGATATTCCAGATAATATTCTCATCAGCATATATTTTTTTAACACAACCACTGCCAAGAATTTATATCTCCCCCTTTATTCACAATCACACCAATTTTAAGGACTTTTTATAAGATGAAAATAAAGAAGACATAGTGGATGATATTTGTACCACAGTAGGTGATATAATTTCTTTTAGCCGGGATCCCATATTATTAGCGATGAATGGCAGAAAGGAAGAATGCTTATTTATGAATAAAGGTAGGTGTCTTGGTTTTCCCATAGTAGGGGAGGATTTAGGAGAATTATGCAGATGAGGGGTGGAAGCTACAGGCTTTTTAATTACAAGCTGTTCCAGGAAATTTTGTTCAGCTAAAGGGGGAATATATTAGTGTGCTTCTCCTCACAGAGAGGAAGTGTAAAGAAGAGCTAATGGAGAGTGGAATGGGGGGTGGAAGCCTGCCACAGCTGTGGGAAACTGCAGACTTCTTTTTAACTAATGAGAGCGATAGAAGCATCTGGCAGCAGAGAGGAGCCACTTTTTGGTATGGACAAGAATAGAAGATGAAAGGATATAGTAGATAGAATAGATGCACTTTAGGAAGGCATTTGATACAGTGTCTGGTGAAATTGTACTTTAAAATACTTCTAGTAAGTATAACTATCCAAACAGATGAGAAGCACTTGAGAAACTATAAATAAAGAAAATGGTATCATAGCCAGACATGGCTGGCATGGGGGTGGCTCTGAGGACTCCGTGCTTGCTCTATGGAATCCATCAGGGAAAGGTATTGGATTTGCTCTGGTTCGTCACCTACTCCAGTGCCTGGAAAGGAGACTACAGTGTGTATGTACGTAATTCACAGATGATGCTGAGTGGGAAGGCGATATGTCCAAGTGTAAATGCTACAAGATGATCTAAGAAACCTGCCAGAGACTGGAAGGTCATGGAAAGTAGGATTTGTGGGGTTTTGTATGTTCTGAGCAGCACCTGGTTTAACTTTGCAGTTTGGCAATCATTCATTTGGTTCAAAGTGTTAAAGTCCATACTGAATAAAGATTTAGTTTTGCTAATCTGTCTTAATGAAAACACAAAGATCCATTAATAGCAACTGAAAACTGCTGCTTAAAATGAAAAAATAAAATATAAAATAAAATGTCAATATTGTTAATGTGAAAATAAAAATTACAATACTGTTAATTTTGATATAAAATGCATTAGAATTTCATCATTCCGTTACAGAATAAAAGGTATTTATTACATTTTTAAAGTTAATGTGAAAACTATATTGCTACACTTTGTGACTAGAATATCTTCTTAATTAATTAAGGAAAAGAAACAAAAGCCAAATTTAAATGAATGTAACTTATTTTTAGACTTTATTACAGTAACAATAAGCTAAATTAATGAGGTAATTGTAATTTTGAATTACTGCAGAGCATTTTTCTTACAAAGAGTAAGTGGTGTATGCTAATGGATGAGATGGGGCATGGTAACGTATTTCAATAGTTTGACAAAGCTAGGACAAAGGCTAGATGGTTAAAAATCAATGTATATCTCACTTTCTAAATCTTGTTATGTTTAAAAGTGGTCTTAAAAATCATTTATCTTATAAAAAGACATATATTCCCTTTAATGCAAAGCAGTATGCATCCGAGCCAAATTTGTGAATTAAATCTGATTGCTAATATGAAGGAAACTTTTTATGAAAATAAGGCTAACAATTGATGAGAGCGAGAAGGAGTAAGGTCTAAAAGAAATTCTCTTCTCTTTGGCCCTGGAAAGGAAAAGATGCATGGAAAATGTTAGAAAGGCAGAATAAGGCTTTATCTCTAATTTACAGAAAGCTGTCATGGATGAGGATAGCACTCAACCGAAAGAGCAAAGCAATTGATGGATATTGGCCTAAAGCCCTGGAGCAATGCATGCACTTTGAAAACATTTTAACATTAATTTAAAATATTCAAGATGGTTGAAAGAGCCATCTACTCAAAAATGAGTAGAAACTACTGCTAGACGAATTACTCATTAATAACAATTAAGGATCAGAGATAAAATGCAGTAAAATTTTAGATAGGTGGTTTTGGTATATGAAAACGTAAATCTTTCTCAAGACCACATAATTTAATAGTTATGCTTACCTATTCAAGGAAATAATTGGTACACCTCCTCCCCTCAAGAGACTCTTTATTTGTTAACTATGCCCAATCATGTTCAATGAACCACTGCTTTCAACACACCTTAATTTAGCATCTTTAGAATTGAGTTTTAAAAATTAAACCTCTAAATGATGATACAGTGTGTTAACATTTTAGCTATAAAGAGGAATTTTGTAATTACAAGTAGAGCAATTGACATTAAAACTGCTTCATCTTCTTTTCTTTTCTTTTTTAAAAAAGTCTGTATTACATCTATTGCTTTTGCTTATTTCTTCATTATAATGATGTCTTTATTTTAATATTTCCTTTATTCTATCTGTATTTGCATGTCCTCCTTGCACAGGGGTCATGCTAATCTTCTCTGTATTATTCCAATTTTAGTATATGTATTGTGAAAGTGAGCACTATTCTGTCTTTATTTTGTTCTTTGATCGCATCTATTTCTGAATGGAGACAAGGCAAAGTGGGCAAGTTGATTTTAGAAGTTAAGTGCTTGTTCATAGCCTGATCTGAGCACTAACTGAGTGTTAGGACTCCCACTCACCAGATTTTGCATCTCTCTGGCTCCTTCCATCCAACTTTTTTTGGTCTCTGCTGTTCAGGAAACTTACCTGGGTCAGAATGATCACACTCCCAAAGGCACTCCCTATTGCTTTCTCCAGGCAAACAGGTCAAATAGTTACATTCTTTTTGTTTGCTTTTGGTTTCCCATATTACATTTAGTATAGGGATTCAGGATTTTGAGAGTATGTTGTAAAAGGAAAAGAGTTGACTCAGAAAGAGCTAGGACCCTTCTTATAACCAATGTTAAGTAGCATGTCCTTTCTCAATCTGGTCCAGGATCCAGGTTGCCCTCTTATCCTATGAATGGAAATAGATAACCTGGTGTTCCCTATAATACTCTTTCCACATTAGTAACTCTTTCTAGCATCTCTATCTCTCCTAATCTGGAACATTCCGTAAACTCCTTGCAAATAATCAAATAATTAGAGTATACAAGGAAAATTTCAAACTAATTTTTAAAAAATGTCTTGATTATAAACTAAATTTTAACATATACTAAAAGGGCTCACAAAATTCTTATTATACAAATATACTATATATTCACATAATGAATATATATGTAAGGTCTACTGTTTAAAGATGATGTTATTGCAAATAAATAAATGTCGTTTTATAGCATACATTACCTTGAAAGTGATAGTTCCTGAAAAGAGCAAAGCAAAATGAACAATATTTTCTACTCAAGTTCTATGAATTATATAGCATCATACATCGTTTGTTTTTTTAAGACAAAATGCTATATTATCAGAAAGTGAATATATTTAATATTAGATTGTATCAATTAGTTAATGATCATATTGGTGACACTATAAATTTAAACCCATACTATTAATTTTGGAAATAAATGTGATTTTGTTATTAGTTTATTCTTGAACAAATATGTATATAGAATAAGAATGAAGTGCAATTATTTTCTACTCATATAAGATGTGAATCTCAATTGGATTGGCACTAGTGTTTATGATTCTATATCAAATTATTTTGGAAGCATATCAATTGAAAAATAAAACAATCCACTAGATCAAAAAGACAATGTTATCTGGGATTTAAATGATTTATTGATTCATCTGTTAATTCAATAAACATTTATTAACATTTACTATATAATAATAGCTGTGCAAAAGGTTGGAAATTCAGACAAATATGATATAATCACTGCTGTTAATAATCTAACCAAGTATGGTGTCTTTTAGTCACCCTGGTTTACTAGGGATTCTATAGAAAGGCAATTTCAGTATTCCTTAGTAGAGTAAGACCTTAATTGGGCATTGTTGTTCCTCTTTGTTGTTCCTCTTTGCTCTTCACTCTTGATCCTTCCTCTACTAGCCTATGTTCTTGTTTTGGTTTATCTTATGCCTAAGCCTAAATATTTATGGGTCCCCCTAGACAATGATTCAAGTTCTGGCTATACTATTTCAGCCATCGTGAGTAAATGTTCTTCTTTGCTTGCAAGGTCTCAGCTCTGAGAATGCCTTTTGAACAATGCCTGTCTATAAGGCACTCTTTCATCAGACCCTTGAGCAGACCTGAAGAACAAATGAGAGAAACAGACAGTGAAACAGTGCAATATGGGATGTTCAGCAGAAGTCAGCAGAATACATATATTGCACAGAGAAAAGAACATACTACATTATTGTTTTAAAATATACTTATAAACAAAGGTAATTTTGCCATTAATTTTTAAACTGTTTTCTACATCCTCTATCATCATTCTTTTCATTCATTTGTTTAAGAAATATTTATTTAATTATTATAGTGCTAGGTATCAGTAGCAAATCAAGTCCTGCCTTCATATAGCTTATGGACTAGCAGTGAAAACAGACATGAAGAAATGAAGATTGAATTGACTTCACAAAATATTGTGCCAGTTTCTTGAACACCATACTCCATTTTTATAAACCTACCTTTAATTCACTGCAGAGAAAATGATCAATATGATCCACATTTTAATTCTCTTTTAAGACAGGGCATGACATAATTAAGTAAATATATTTATACTTTAAATGCATTGATTAATATGTAATAACACATCTCTCTTGCTGATTATGTTCTATTACTATGAGTCTTTGTAACTACAAAAAACACATGAACAAAAAAGTTAGTGGACCTGAGTGCACTCAACTATTTCCACAATATGTCCACCATGGCACTGAAGTAGTAAATTTGACATCACACCATATGAAATCCATGAATATTTCCTTATTTTATATAGATACACTGGGGAAGAAGTGGATAGATAAATTCATGTCTCCAAGATGCTACCTGTATAATGTATTTTTGCAGCAAAGTAATAAATTTCTCAAAACCTACCTTTTCCATTAATCCAATTCTCTCCCCTTAAATTAGTATAAATCTCTCCCCTTAAATTAGTATAAATCAATCTATTTTTAATATTATTTGCTTATCACATTTTCTATCTGTATCAGTCTACCCATTGGGGAATTCCCTGCTACTGGGTATATGTACATTCTTTCTTTAAATTTCCCACAGGCAGCATGGCAGTGTCTATTCTAAAGTCAGTGGTTAATAAATTTGGGGTAGATTAAATGGAATGCAATGGGAATATGTTAAATGTCTATAAAATCAGTCATACTAACAGTTTTGATGTAATAGATCTCAGAAAACATGTCTGAATACTGAACAGAAGGTCCACAATTGTGTGAGCATCCTAATCATGATTATAATTATTTTTCTCTAGAAAATGGGAACATGAATAATCAGAATCTCTAAATAATTATTTATTTCAGCTTTTTTTTTTCCAACCAATCTCTTTATTAGAACTGGTAACTAATTGTCTGATTTGAGATTTTCTTTCCTCCAACTAATTTATGCTATAAAGGAAACAACATCAGTGGAATGATTAAATACTGGAAAACAAAAGCCCTAGACAGCACATCGATAACAAGCCCTGAATTACCAAGGTTCTCTTTCTAATTGCAGCTCAATTACAACAGATTGGGATTTTGCTAGGTCAGAAAGAGGTGATTCAAACACCAAAGATCACAATATTAAATAGGCAGCCTACAGAAATGACTCTCCTCAATACAGTCTTCTCACCTGTCAAAAACATTTTGCCTAGTAGCCTTAGACTCTAGGCAGTAACTTTCCTGAAAGGAATAAGGATTCAAAAAATACCCCACAAGAAGAGGGCCACTAAATGTGATGAAGAGGTCACTGAGCAGAGATCAAAGAAGGCCTGCAGCTGTTCTATTCTTTGATGTCTAGATAACTATTGGGGCTAAGATGGGAGATCTGAGGTGCAAAAGGCACTTCCATTTCTCCGACCTACTTTTACCAACCCCACCTAGGAGTTAAGGATTCAGTAAACCCCCAAGCACATTTACTGTTTAAATATTTAGAGTTACAGGAATCTCCTAATTTTAGAAAAAAAATCTGGACACAAGACAATATCGAAGTGTACACAAGTTCCTACAAGGTTGTATATTATTTAATATGTTAGAATCTCAGACTTCCAGTGATAAAACTGGTTATTCTGCACATCCTATATGTAGAGTTATCATAAACAAATGGTTTAACCTTTCTATGAGTATTTTTGGATATGTTCCTAGGAACTATGAGGTTAATGTTGATGATGATAAATTAAATATATTAGCCACCATCAATGTTATGGATTATGACATCCTTATGCTTGTGTCTTGCTAACATTTTATATATTTTTAAAACCCCAGCATTTTTTTCATTTAGACATATTTTTTGGGACTTATTGTCCCTGAAATATAAAAGGTTTACTTGTGAAAGGAAAAAAAGTGTCCACATGTGTTCAGGGATTTAAGGATAAATGAAAAATCCCCATTCTCACACACAAGTTGAGTGCATGTTTTCTAAATCTTTCACTATGGCAACAGTGCAGTCTGGTTGATTCAGGAGAAAATGACAGAAATCTGGTATCTATTGGCACATTTTCATAGCCAAAATGAAATTGAAAAGAATTATTGAATAACTCAAGCAAGAAACCCCATTCCACAATTCCTTTAACTCTTTGGCTAATAGGCTTTCTGCCTGAAACATCCCGATTAATTACCATACTTCACTTTTCAGTCTGACTGTGGAGACTTGCCAACTCAATGACATTAGTCTGTCCTCTATGCATGCAAATGTCTCCATAAGAAAGGCCATTCTTTCTGAAGAATGCCTATCCCAGGTACCTTAGAACAGAAGTGAGGCAATCCACACAACATTGCAATTTGGATCTGTTTTATTTCTGTTTCAAAGCTAGAGAGATTCAGCACCATGAAGCCAACTTGTTTTCTCCACTGGGAAAAGTCATTTAATCTCTGTGACACTAAAGGAAGATATTGTTTAGAAAGTATTTGATTAATGGGGCCAATGACTCTCTCTGATGTAGATTGTATATGAAAAACCTTGCCCCAAGTATTTTAGTTTCCTAGCTACTAAAACAAATACTTTGCCATACAAAGGAATGACTTAAACACTGCGAATTTATTGGCTTACAGTGTTAAGGGTAGAAGTCTAAAATCGAGGCATTAGCTAGCCAATGCTTTCTCCCTGAAGACTGTTGCATTTTGGGGCTGGCTGTGAGCAATCTTTGGGGTTACTTGGCCTTCCTGACACATGGCAATGCATGTGCAGGCATTTTCTCATTTCTCTTCTGGATTCCATGCACTTCCAGCTTCTGGCCGGTGGCTTCTCTCTCTGTGGCCTTCTCTATAAGGCCTCCAGTAATAGTATTAAGACCCATCCTGATTCGGTTGGGCCACACCTTAATCAATGTAACCTCATCAAAGGTTCTATTTACAAGGGGCCACCACACTAAGTGACAGAATTTGTACTTTATTCTGAAATTCCCTATATCTGAATTTATATTATATGAACAAAGTCTAGCCAACTGGACAGATAATAAACAGTCTGATAGAAGACAGAAATAATGTTTGCTTTTCAATTGAAGACTAAAGATGAGGAAATAAACATTTTAAATATGGCTTTTTCATCTTTCTTGAAATTCAGGTCTATTCCATCGGTTAATTTGTTAAATATATATTCATTTTATGGCATGCAATTTCTGGCCAGACTTGATTCTGGAATAAAAAAATGTTTGATTCATTTCAACTGTGATTGTGTCTTATTTTGTTTTCTATAGCAAGAAAGCAAGAAATTATTAAGGACAAACATTTTAGGTTTCTTAAAGGCTTTTTACTGTGTTCCATTTCTTGTCAAGGTTTTATTTTGAAATGTTATTTTGGGGTTAGAAAAATAATTGCAATTGTGGCGATTATAAAATAGAAGGAAAAGACAGGCTCGGTTAATGGATCAAATATAAAGTACAAGGCATGGTTTATATAAGATTTTTATAAAATATTCATGTGTATCCTATCACACTATGCAAAAGTAGCTATAGGGTAGCCAACAGAGAAGATTTAGGGATCAAGGGCATACGCCCTTGCTCTAGAGGTTCACCGTGGATAATGCCTGATGTAATGCTGCTTTGCTCTGGATTTCAAGGGGAACTTTGGCACAGAGTTGGCCCTAGAGATTGTTTCATGGTGGCAACATAATGCGCATTCTAGACTATGAGCTCAGTATCTGAAGGGGGAACTAACTGGGTGACTGTGCCCCGGGCATTCATATGTTCTGTCCACTTACTCTGCCTCTGTGGGGAAAGAGGAGAGGACATTCAGGATGAAAAGTTCAAAAGGGCCTAAGAGCAATGTGGCAAAGCAGCACCGTGGTTCATGGACGAAAATTTTGCCAGCTGTCAAGCTCAACACCAAGTACTAATTTTAAAACCGAAAGATAAGTCTGAACAAGTTGTATACCTTCCCCTGTGTGAATTTATTTCAATATTCTAGCTTCATTCTTATAAAAACAGACAAAAACTTATGTTTGTTTATTTTCACATGTGATAAGGGGAAAAATTAGAAAATGATGCACTCCACCTCCACTGTTTTGTGGGGATTTCAATCCTTCACACTCTTCTGCATGGTTTTCTTCAAGTGTAACATGAATGCTGTTCCTATTTGGAGCATTGTTATTTTTCTGCTTGTAAAATTATATATTGTAGTATAGGTTTAACCTCAGTTTCTAATTCTGTTCAAAAGTAACATTTTTTTTTTTTTTGGCTTCAGAGTGTGATTTCTTTAAATCTTCCAAAATATAAAACAACACTTTCCCAGATGGATGGAAATTAAAATATACTGTTTTAGTGTAAAGGGGACTACCCCCCACTCCCTATCATTTAAGATTCATTTGATGAGAAGTTAAAGAGCCCACCATTTTGCAGGGTTGGGAAACAATATCTGTTAGCAAACTTTATGTGAATCTTCACTTTCAACCATCTTCACTTTTGAACCTCTACAAGTGCAGACCATTGCTGCAGTTTAATACAGTGGCATCACTGTTTCTCGTAGGTTGGCAATACAGACAGTACGTTGATCTCTGGGAAACTCTTTCAGCAGAACTGCATTCAACCAAAATTTATTGAGTGCCTCCTATGTGCTCAGCATATTATGTTCCAGTCAGGCTAAACTCCTTGCCATTCCTGCCACATGCCAACCTTTCTAGTGTTCGTTCCTTAGCTCAAACCAACTACTCTGCCCAGATTGTGCTCCCTCATTACTTAAGCACATATCTCTCTGTTCAAATCCTGACCATTCTTCAAGACACGTCACAGATGCTTCTTCTTTTTGAATTATTTCTCATTCCTTTCAGTGGTGGTGATTTCACCCTCTCTTATGTCCAACAGGACTTTATCTGTACTCACGACCAGCTAGATAATTTGCAAGGCATGGTGCAAAATGAAATTGCAGTGCACCTTGTTCAAAACTTATCAGGATTTCAAGACAGTGACAGCAAAGCATTGCACCAAGCACAGACCCTTCTAAACCCAGGGCTCTGTGAGACTACACAGGTCACACGCCTGTCTTCACCTTCCCAGTGCACTAATTGCTAACTATTTTATTAATGCCTGAGTGAATTTTGCATACAGATTACTTTTATTTCTGAATATATTGTAGGCTCTTTGAAAAAAATTATCTGCATATAGTCCCACAGTAACCAAGGGAGAAAATCTTGCAAAATATCAAAGATTCTATATTCTTAATATAAAATGTAGGCCATAGACTGACATTACCTGGGAACTTGTTAGAAATGCAGATTCTCAGGCCCCACTCTAAACCATCTGAATCAAATCATTGAACAAGATTTCCATGTGATCGGCATGTACCTTCAAGTTTAGAAGCATTGTTGAATGAGCAAATTAATCACCTCAAGAAAAGAAAAACTCTCTGTTGTGATGTTACTCCTTCACATTCTGATAGAATGTAGATTTCTTCTTTTTCTCAACAAGAGGGTTAACATTTCTTATCCTTCTTTCCAACTCTATTTCTCTTCCCTTTGAAAAAAGAGATAACCTTTCTCATTGGTGAGATATGGAAGAGCCTGGTAGCTGCTCAGCCGGTTTTACCAGGAAGTGTTCCCTTTAAAAAGATGTCTGGAAATTACCCTCTGGAATTTCCTCTCTATCTATTTATCCTCTCTCTCTCTCTGACTCTTGCTCTTGCTCTCATTTTCTCTTTATCTCTCTATCTCTACCTCTATCTCTGTATCTATATAGCTATATCTTTACTCCTCTTTTCTCCTGTGCTTTCTGGTACTCTGATTTAATAATGACTCACTTTGTTAAAGGAATGCCTAGATATTTCTTGACTGGAAAACTCAAAGGCTTTTATTATGATGTTTATTGCAATGTGCCTCTTATTCTCACTTTATAATATGCCTTTGATTCTTTGATTCCTATCTGAACATCTCACATTAAGACTATTTCAGGGCAGCCAACATAGCAATTCTTTGGGAAAGTCAGATATTTGGGGAACACTTTTAAAATTCATTCCAGGAGGTGCTGAAATATGCTTCCTTAGAAAGATCATAAGGAGATTTGTAAGCCAAGTAGATCACTCTCTCATAATGGCAACACTAATTTGGGTTTAAAGATAAAAGTAAATAAACAGGAAATATGCTTCAATTTTTCATTTTCCATATTCTAACTTTGCTTTATTAAAAATTATACTACAGAATCTAAATTCACCAATTTAGGGGAGAAATCTGTTAAATAAATAGTTGTTTCAATAATGCTAAAAAAGAAAAACATTATTTTATTCAGGCTATATACAGACATTATTTTCTTGCTGCCACTACTTGCTTACTTGCTCCCAAGATGGTTGATTTTAGCAGGATTAGATCTTAGGACTCTGAATTCTCAGACATACAGTCAAACTTTAAAGCTCAGTACAAACGGATTTTAAGAAAATTCACAAGGCCTTTATAAAATTCTCAACTTCAGAAGCAGACATCTATAACTGAGCATGGATGCTTATAAGGGCCCTCTAGAACATTTTAGCAACTTTTTATCAGGGTAGCCCTCAAAATTTCCATGCCTCATTTCAATTGTTCATGTTCACAGAAATGAATTTTCTTTGCAAATGCTTTCCAGAAAAGGTTAGTGTTTTCAAAGTAAGAATGGGAAGAAGCAGTAAAGTGAGTTCAGCTGCCCAAACTCCAAGACATTAACTAGAATGACATAGTGGCAGACCAATAATATAAATGGAAAATCCTGAAATGATGAGTATATTGAGTTTGCTTAGAAGAGTTAACTTTAATGAAGTCCTGCATGGTGATAGCTGGAACATTCAGGAGAAACTGAAACAAGCCAAATTCCTCTTGGCTAATTGCTTTTATAAATTGGTACCAAAAGATGACTGTATTTTTACATGAGCATCTTTTTAATTCTATTTTATTAGCATAGATTCAGATGTATTAGTTACCTATGCCATGTAACAAATTACAGCAAAACTTAGAAACTTAAAACAACAAACATTTATTATTTCTCACTTTCTGTGGTTCAGGAATCTAAGTGTGGCCTACCTAGGTGCCCTTGGTTCAAACTTACAATTTAGGTTGCAGTCAACCTGTGGTCTGGAGCTGCAGTCTTATCTGAAGCCTTGGCATCTGAATCCAAGCTCACTCACATGGTTGTTGGCTGGTCTCAGACCTGTTTGCAAACTCAGTCATGGTAACCTCTTCACGGGAATCATGACATAGTAAACAAGCCAAAAGAGAGTGACAGAGGGGCTTCAATAGGGAGCCATTGTCTTTTTATACCCTAATCTCAGAAATGACATCCCACCACTTCTGCCATTATCTGTTGGTTAGATAACCCAGCAAACCCTCATAGGGATTACAAAAGGCATGAATACCAGGAGTTGGAATAATTGGCAGCCAGCTTAGAGGCTGCCTATTACACCCTCCCATTTAAGAGGAAATAAGATCTAGAAAATTATAAACAACTTCTTTTTTTCCCTTCTACTGACATTTTCTAAAGTATGTGACTTTTACTTGACCAGTCTAAAGAAATTTATCTGTAGTTCTCTCATCTAATCCCTGAAATGTGATATACTCTACTTGGCATATTTCTGGTTCATAAACATACTCCTTAATTTGGAGGAAATATGAAACAATTTTAAATATACTAATCAGAATTCTGTCATTTGAAAATAAATATAACCAAATTCAGATAGATATGAACCAACAATTTTTATTCAATGCCTAAAAAATACAGAGGTGTTTTGACTTTAGGCATGACAGGATATAGGGATTCAGGAAATTTTAACAATTATTTCTCTCTATTTCTCTTTGTCTTCTGGTTTGTTCTGTTTTGAATTTTTTTCTTGAAAAGATACCATTGATGTGGAGCAACTTGACATTTCCAGACTCATATCATTCTTACAGCCAGCATTTCTATTAGAAAACAAGTTTTTATTTCCAAAAATTCCAACCAATACCCTAAAATTGAGTCTTTTTCACTCTGGCTTAAGTTACATATTTATGGCCAGGGAGACATATAAAGAATATGTGAAGGGCCAGACTGGGGTAATAGGACTGTCCTTTAGGTTAGGGGGTAGATTCAGTCTCACTCAAATCATATATACTGAATAGGAAGGAGGATTGAACACTAAAGAAAAATTGGCTGCTAAAATTTGGACTGAGTGCTGGACAGACAAAGCTACATTTCCCTATGATTATTTATTCAATGCCTACAATGTACTAAGCATGAAGTGTCGTGCAACTCTACTACCAGATTGTCTAGTTTTGTTGGCACAAAGGACTCATTATATGGTATCAGAGTGGACCAACTCCGCTTAGTCCGTTCGGACGGAAAAATATCGGTCAGAGTAAATGTCTTGAATCAGACATTTTTATATATGGTTTTAAACAACTGGTTATATTAATTTTTATATGAATTTTATTTATTTTTAATTGTGGTAAAATGTATATAGCATAAATGCCATTTTAACCATTTTAGTTGGACAATTCTTTGATACTGAGTACATTGACAATACTATGTAACTTTCACCTCTATCTATTTCCAGACCATTTTCATCACCCCAAAGACTCATAATGACTTAGAAATAACTCTGAATTCCCCACTCCCCTACCACTAGAAATCACTATTCTGCTTTCTGTTTCTATGAATTTTCTTATTCCAAGTATTTCTTATAAAAGAAATTACACAATATTTGTCCTTTTGTGTTTGGCTTATTTCATTCCACACGATGTCTTTCAAGTTTTATCCATGTCACAGCATGTGCCAGCACTTCATTAATTTGTACAGCTGAATAATATTTCATTGTGTGTATATATTTATATATATATATATATATGCACATATATACAACATTTCGTTTATCCATTCACCTGTTGATGACAGTTGGGTTGCTTCTATCTTTTGGCTATTGTGAATAGTGCTGTGATAAACACTGGTGTGCAAATATCTGTCCAGGTCCCCAATTTCAATTCCTTGGCGTATATACCCAGATAGTTCTACTCTTAGCTTCCTGAAGTACAAACAAGCTGTCTTCCACAGTGGCTGTACCATCTTACATTCCCACCAACAATGCACAAGGGTTTCTATCTCTCTGCATCTTTGCAACACATATTTTCAGATTCTTTAATACTAACCATCCTAGTGTGTATGAAGTGGTATTTCATTGTAGTTTTAATTTGCATTTCTTTAATGGCTAATGTTATTAAGCATCTTTTCATATACATATTGGCTATTTTAATATCCTCTTTGGAGAAATGTCCATTCAAACCATTGAACCATTCTTTAATTGGGTTGTTTGTTTTATTTTTGAAGTAATATTGTAAGGTAAAAGTTAGGATCTTATACTATTGGCATCATAAAGTTATAAACTCTTTTAAAATTCCTGCTTGTAGGCTATAAACTCATGGAAAGAGCAGAGTCACCCCTTCACGATTTCTTGGTTTGTTTTTCTCTCTCTTTGTCAACTGGGAGTCTAGTTCAATAGAACATTATTGAGGCCAAGTTGAGCTTAAAATAATTACAATGATCATATATCATGGTGATTATTTTTACACAGGAACATGATCTTAAAGCAAATCTAATAAATATTTGAATCCACTTTTCTCAACAATTATACAATTCATGTAATAGAATAAATGATCAAGCTTTATGCAACATACTCCAGAGAGGTCCTGGTAGCCACATTTATTGTTCTCTTACACTTTTCTGGGAGATAAAGATCTGAAGAAACACTAGAAGAATACTAAAACTCACCTAAATAGACTTATCTTCCTGATTTTAGCCCAAAAAAATTGTATTGGAGAAGAGCTGAGGGTCAACAGAAGCACTCAGTTGTCTGAGGAAGAAACAGATGTTCATTTTTATTTGCTTAAGATTATAAACTGTTGGATCACTGCAGTAGTTGTAAATGATTTATGAAATGAGACACGTTCTTGCTTAGCACACAAAGACTATCAACTCTGCTAGCAATTACAGAGATACAGTGCTATTTTTAGTGGTATAGTTACACAGGAACCACATTATTATTATATGAAATATCATGAAATATAAACTAAGCTTCTCTTGCAATGGAGTACCTATGAAGTCTGGTCTAGTAGAAAAGTAGTGTGAGAATGATTATATTTCCTTGCTCCTTTTCCACACTACTTCACTTCCAAGTACAATCCTGATCATTTCACTCACTGAAGCACCACCAACTCAAGGATGCACATGTGGCAAACATTATATGTGAAATTTGGAAATGGAAGGGATGGTTTGCAGAGAATCAGAGCCCAAGAAAAGTGTTTAATTAATTATTATAATTTTTTAAAAAATTCTTCAGCATTTCCTTCATGGAATCTTCACACTTGTTGCTCACCCTTAGGATTCAGCTTCACCCCCAGAATGCAGACTTCTCCTTCGGCCCTTGACCTCTTTCCTATTCTTCTCTGTTAATGTGCTCTGAATATGGAGTTATCATTTTGTCAAGCCGAGCCCACAGGACTACAATACAGATTAAAGTATTTTTCCTAAAACAAATAAATAATTGGTTGCGCAGATGCATGAAACGCTAATACGCACAGAAAGAAGGCAAGATTGAGTGACACAGGGCATACACATACCTACATAGAGACAATAAGAGACACACAGATATATATATATACACACATACATATGTGACATATGAATAATGTAAACTAAGACTAGAAATGAAAAGGATATTTTTGGCCCTCACTAATTTTTATACATCAAGCTTCTTGAGGCATAATTTATGAAAGAGTTCACTGCAAACAAGAGATTTTTAAAAAGCTGCATATTGTTCATGCATAAAATAAAATGGTTACTAAATAGACAAGGATCAAAAGACACTTCACCTGAAGCATACTAAAGTGAAATCACTGAATATACACACATACACACACACTGTCAGGGCAGCAATCTAAGCAATTCAAATGACTACTGCTTATAAGTGCCAACTGTGCATTTACACGGTAAGCATGACAGGAGAAGGATTTCTAATACTTAGGCATCCATTGTCTTGTACCTACTCCTTTTGATGATTTTGTATTGTTCATTTTATCCCAGCTTCTGAAAACCATCAGCATACTGTGAGTGGAGAAAGAAGCCTGTGAGCAAGAGAGGTTTATAAAATGTGTGCAGGAATAGGAACAAAGATCTTTGATTTTTTGTCCTGGTTGTAGGATCTTAGAACATCCACCTAATCTCTCTGTACTCCCTGTCCTATTCTATAAATCGAGACAACTATGTATTGTTGATTATTTCTCTCACCTTAAAATTCTCCATTATTTTATGAAAACTTATAATTAGTCATATTTCATATTCAGGATTACAAACTGATCAGAATGCTGAAAACTTCACTCACATAGAAAGCCTTTCAGTAATCTAGTTTAAGACTGGTTAACTCACTTCCCAAGCAAACTGTAGGTAGATCCAGGAAAGGAGTGTCAATCTTCCTTTGTTGTGTCAGGTTGGCCATTAACATCTACCAGACCCAGATTGGGTAAACATGGCTTTTTTTCCATGTAAGACTCCACTGTGTCAGGTGAGAGGAATTCAGCCTGATTCAGGCATCATTTCTATAAAATTTCCTACACAGAACTTTTAAATTGAAACTGACACAGACAAAAACAGAATTATCTGAGACTTGTTCAGTCAGCACATTATGGTTAAAAAGGTATAAGCTGCTTTACAAAGCCATTTGACTATATCAACTAAATATAGACACAGTTGTATGAAACATACAATCAAATTAAAATGAGTCTACTCCTGTGTGGGTAATGTTAATATGAAGGAAACACAGCTCAGGTCTCAGCATTCTTTTTGTCCTTTGTTCTTGAGCTAATTTCTTATATGTCACAAATTGTCCTCATGAAACTCTTGTTGAACTAGCCATTGTGTTTTCTTATATCTATTCAAGTTATTTTATATTACAGTGGGCTTACTTACACAAGTAGCTTAGTATATTAATTTCTTCTTATTATTAAACCTTATTTAACCTTAGTTAATAATAGCTAACATTTATTGAGGGTTCACTATCTGCTTAGCACCATGCTAAATCCTTTTCATGAATTAAATCATTCTGTTGTTTTCTTTTAATCAGAGAAATTGTAGGTTTAAGGGAAAATTATGCAGGAAGTACAGAGTTCCCATGTAGCAAACCCTTCCATCCCACCACACCCCGACACTGTTTTTCCTCTTATTAACTCTTCACTAGTGTGCTACTTTTGCTACCATTGGTAAAAGAATATTATTTTAAATATACTATTAACTGTAGCAGAGTTTACATTAGGGTTCACTGGGTTGTACAGTTCTATGGGTTTTTTTCTGGTAATTTATATATAACTTAAAATTTCCTACTTTATCCACTTTCAAATATACAATTCAGGAGTATTAATTGCATTCACAATATTGTGCTACCATCCCCACCATCCATTAACAAAACGTTTTCACATCCCAAAGAGAAACTCTGCATCAATTAAGCATTAACTCCTCATTCTCTAACTCCTTCCCTCCCAGGCTCCTTGTAACCTGTATTCTAGTTTCTGGCTCTAGGAGTTTGCATATTCTAATTGCTCCATATAAGTGAGGTCATACACTAATTGTCCTTTTGCATTTGGCTTATTTCAATTGACATGCTGTCTTCAAGGCTCACCCATGAAGTAACACGTATTAGAACTTCATTCCTTTTTATGGAATAATATTCAGTTGTATGGATTTGCCACATTATGTTTACACATTCATCGACTGATGGACACTTGGGTTGCTTCCATCTTTGGAAATTGTACATAATGCCACTATAAACATCAAATATCAAATATCTATTCAAGTCTGTTTTCTATTTATTTGGATATATACCTGGAAGTGGGATTGCTGCGTCCTATAGTAATTCAATACTTAACTTTCGATCCAAATGTTTTCCTTAACAGTTGCTCCATTTTACTTTCCCACCAACAATAAATGAGTGTTCTATTTTTCCACATCCTCTACAACATTTGTTTTCCATTTTTTTAAACAGTAGCCATTCTAGTGCATGGGAAATATTATCTCATTGTGGTTTTTGATTTGCATTTCCCTAATGGCTAATGATGTTGAGAAACTCTTTATGTACTTATCGGTCATTTGCATATCTTCTTTGGAGAAATGTCTATTCAAGTCTTTTATATATTTTTAATTGAATTTTTTGTTATTTTGTTGCTCAGTTGTAAGATTTCTTCATATAGTCTGGTCATTAAACACTTATTGGATATGTAGTTTCCCAATATTTTCTCCCATTTGTAGGTTGCCTTTTTACTTTCATGATAAAGTCCCTTGATACAAAAAAGTTTTTAATTTTGATGAAATTCTATTTACTTAATTTTTTTCTTTGGCAGTTCATACTTTTGGTGTAAAGCCTAAGAAATCATTGCCTAACACAAGGTCCTGAAGATGCTTCTCTGTGTTTTCTTCAAGGAATTTTATACTGGTGGTTTTTATATTTAGGTCTTTGATCCATTTTGAGATAATTATTGTATATGGAGTATGGTAGGGGTCCGCCTTCACTCTTTTGCATATGGATATGCAGTTCTCCCAGCACCATTTGTTGAAAAGGCTATTCTTTCCGTTGAGTAGACCTGGCACCCTTGTCAAAATTGAGCAGGCCCAAACTGAAAAAACAAAACACAAAATAATAATAATAAATTTAAAAAATTAAAAAATCAACTGGCCATAAATGTAAGGGTTTATTTCTGAACTCTCAATTTTATTGCATTGGTCTCTATGTCTATCCTTGTGCCAGTAAAACCATGCTGCTTTAATTACTGTAGCTATATAATATGTCTTAAAACCAAGAAGTGTGCGTCCTCCAACTTTGTTCTTTTTCAGAATGGTTTTGGCTACTCGGGTCCCGACATCTTAACAACATTTACCCTTCCAATCCATGAACATAGAATGCCCTTCTATTTATTTAGATCTTCTTTAACTTATTTCAGCAATGTTCTGTAGTTTTTCTTGTACAAGTCCTTTACATAATTGGTTAAATTTATTCCTAGATATTTGATTTTTTCAGTTACTATTATATATGGAATTTTTCTTTCCTTTTAAGATTATTAATAGCTAACACTTTTTTTGAGTGTTCACTATATGTTTAGCACTGTTCTACATGCTTTTTATGGATTGACTCATTCAGCTATAATTATAGCCAAATAAAGTACTATTAGTATCCACATGTTACAGATGAGGAACCTAGGTGCAGGGCAGTTAACTATTTTGTCCAAGGTGATAGAACTCATAAGTGATAATGTCAAAATATGAACCCAAACACACATTCTTAACCACTGCCTTACACTGTCTCTGATTCATTTAATTCTTTCTCTTGCACATGTGTTCAATTATTATTCCTTACCCAGTATTTTGCTATATTTCCTGCTTTTATTTATTTTTTTCTGTTTCTCTGCTTTTGTCTCAACTTGTGTTTTTAACCCTTTTATTTTCTCTATGTGGCAGACTCCATGCAGTGAACTAATCTATCCTAATTCCATCTGGTTTTTTGCTTCCTTCTTATGGCTATCTATGTCTTTTCTCTCAGCTCATCCCACTTGTCCAGAATTAACACAAAACAACTCACTACCCGTCCACTCAATTTATACCCTAACACTGTCTGATCAAAGATCCCTTTGCCCCAAACACTTGGCTCATTTTATGGTTTACTTTGGTTGTGTATGGTTTGAATGAATATCTTTCCTTCAGAGAAATCCATACCTTGAATGAGAAAATCCTTTGAGACTTTTCCTATTGTTGATGTTGTTTTGTTTTATTTTTAGCAATCCTCCCAGAGAAACCAACACTCTAAAAATTCCCTTCCATTAATTTGAAAGTTCTCCCTACCTTAAAAGAAACAATATGTAAAAATTTTCCAAATAGCAAAAGAATAACTTCAATGCTAATCCATTTAAGATTTGATTGACCAGTTTATTTGAGCAGAACTCTGCTAGATTCTAAGGAAACTGTGATTTGAATATCTTTAGATTGAATTTACAAAGAGACTGTAATTTACCTCATTTTACAGTGGCTACTCCTAGCACAAGCAGATTGAAAGGTGTTGTTTTTTGTTTACCAACAAGTGCATTTAAAATTATTGTGTGAGTTATTTAATTCAGATGCCACCTAAAATTGTCCATTCAGGCCTTAATATAATTTTTTCAAACTTCTATTGAGATTATAGAGAATCAAATGCTTTCCTAAAGATTTCACTGGATTTCTGAAGGCCATTTTGAACTTTTCTGCGTCCTTATTTAAATTTAGAGATTGTTCTAGTATCTAATTATCATATCCTGTTTTTAAATGCTAATAGTTATGACAATTTCAGTGTATTTTATGTACACAGTTTTCTTAGAGATATAGAAGTGCATAGCAATGTCCACAACTTAAAATTCCATTTTTAATGTCTGTTTCTAAAGCCTCACAGCCATTTCCTCGGTTCAGTTTTATCCTTCTACTATGCCACCCACCAATCCTCTTTCTTCCTCTTCCCTTCACTCTCTTTATTTGGGAAAAACACTTTTTTAAGCCACTTGGTGGTAGAAGGTCGGACCCTGAAGGTATAGTTCTGCAGAAGCCAGGCTAGGAAAAGCGATTGTAATACATGCCCTACACTGGATATAAACAGAAGTTTAAGTAATAAATTTCTCAAACTGCATCTCCACATAAATTGTGTGTGATGAAGGCTCAGGTTGCTTGAAAGTAGCCCAGTGCTCTTACACTATTCTGAATATTTTAATGTCTAAAATAATGATGGAAAATATAATATGGTTCTAACAGTTTATTTAGTGTGCAGATGCATAGCCCAGGCCCCTTCCTTCTCTTATGACTATTAATACATGGTGGTGAATCATTCAAGATCCTGATACATTACAACTATTTAATTTAATGTGCTAAAATGACCATTAACTGGCTCCAGAATTCTAACTTTATCAAAATAGCTCATTTTTGAGCTTGTCTCTGTTGAGGTAAAATATTTCAGATTCTGAACCTGAGGTTGATTACTTCCCTTAGTCCTCTTATGCCTCTTGAAGGTCCAAATATTCAATTCTCACCTAGGCATGTTTTCACAATCTGAGTAAAGAATACCAGTACCATCATTTTTATTCAATATGCATATCAAGTCAGGAGAGGTATACTATACTACAAGTTTCCAAACCACTTCTACAATCATTTTATGAGTGATGTTGACATTTGATCCAAAGTAATATCCATAACATGAGCTAAATTAGCCTTAATATTGATCTACTGTCTTTTTGTCATTGACTTTTCTACTTAATAGAGGCTTATTTAATCCTGAATATGGAAGTAAAATGATTCTCAGTTGAATTGGTAAGTATATCCACACACTATTATTTGTTTTTTTTCTAGGAAGTTTCATTTCTTTCATTGGATTCAATGTTCTATAGAACACATTTAAAATTAATATTCTAAGATGACTATTATTATAATTATCCTTACAGCATTTATAAAAACTGCTTTTTAAAATTATGTATCTGCCCACACTTTGAAGAAAAGAAATTATTATAAGTATAAAGCCAAGTTTAAAACTTATTTGTGTTGCTACTAGCTAATTAATTGTGTTTTAATTATAATTCACTTTTAAATATAGTCATTATCAAGAGTAGGTAATTATAATACATTTTGGTAGATTTGGATATAAAATAATTTATTCTAAGAACATCAAAATATTCTGTTGAATAAATATTTTCTGATTATATCAAATATGAAATGACTCATTTTTGTATATATTATTATAAGACCAAATTTTAAATAATCAAAATAAACATTATGATTTATTCCTTAGATTTGGCTTTCATTTTTTCCTTTTCAAGAAAGTATATATATATTTATTTATAATTGTGATTTAAAGATGGTTGAGCTATCCAATGATGCAAACTGAATGAAAATGAGGAAATAATATAATAAAACATGACTTTCAATGACTTTAATTAAATTGGGGAACTAGATCTTGGTGAAATGCTTTTATTAGATGTGAATTCACAACGGGAAAGTCAAAAACATATTGGGAGAGGGAGTGCATGCAGCTCAAGTTGTTGAGTGCCTACTTCCCATAGATGAGGTCTCAGGTTCAATCTCTGGTATCTCCTAAAAACAAACAAACAAAAAAACCAGTTCTCATTGGGGAGCAGATGTAGCTCAGTGTTGAGCACCTGATTCCCATGTACCAGATCCTGGGCTCAATCTCCCGTACCACCTTTAAAAAAAAACATATTGGGAAAGTATCTGCCTTATATATTACATGACTGTTTCATTACCTATTTTTGTATGACATACCAACTCAAAACTTAGTGACGTCAACAACAATGGCCATTTCTCATTCCTCATATTTCTGCAACTTGGTCAGGAGGGCTCCAGGGAACAGCTTGTCCTTGTTCCACATGGTATTTTCCAGCATGGCTCAACTGGAACATGAAGAACCTAGATGACTTCAATTACACGTCTGGCATCTCAACTGAACTAGCTTGGAAGAGCTGCAGACCGGCTGTAACTCTCTCTGTACATGTGATTGTCCATCATTCAGAAGACCAACCCAAGCTTTTTTTTTGCAAGGAACCTGGATGCAAAAAGAGCAGACACAGAATCAACGAAGGCCTAGATCTGGAACCAAAAAAGTATCACTTCTGTGATATTCTATTGGTCAAACCAAGTCACAAGGCTAAACCAGAATTGAGGGGGGAAATAGACTTCATTTCATTGATGGGTGGCAGGACATGCATGTAGGGGGATGGGACAAATTGATGGAAACCATAATTGTAGCCATCTCCCACAATCACTATCAATGTTAGCACTTAAGGAAGGAAAAGTGATGACTAAAAAGAATTTTCAATATGTGACACTTCATATATCAAATAAAAAACCAACATACTTTATTAATGTTTCTGCTATTTAAGAATTCTGAGGCTTCAAAATAGATTTTTAAAATTAAAGTGAACATGGTGTCATATTGTATATATACAATAAGGTAAGATATAGACTAGAAACTACTTGTTAATACTGGCTAATCAAAGACCTATGATTCTTGTCAATTCAATTGTGATAGTGATCTATTATAAGCACTCAGTATTTCTGTAAGAATGGCATACAAATATTAAAATGACTGAATGATGTGCTAGTAGCCAAAATTATATCTCAATTATCACATTTTCAATTACCTACTACTTTGGCAATTAACATTTTGTTAATCATTCGCTTTCCAATTTGATGTGACTTTCTAAAGTAAGTTTCTTACCCTCTACCTACCATTGGTGAATATATAATCAGTTTCTAAACTTTTATTTGATTTAGAAATGTCTTGTGGTAATGAATTCACCTCAAGCAGAATTTGTTTACAGTAGTGTACATATGTGAGAATAGACATTTCAAGCAATGGTTTTATGATTTGATGTCCTCACTATACAAATAGTGTGCTGAAAATAGATTCCCAGACATTAAGAAAGTATTTTTAAAGACTTCCATTTTCACAATCAGAACGCTTTTCATAGGAGTATGTTCTCATAGCAATGTAAGGAAAACAGAATGTTATTTTGATCAATATTGAATCATAAGAACTGAGGTTTTTAATAACACCATCTAAATACAGCATTCTGTATGTGTGTTTCAGCTTATGGAGTTTGATGTAGTAGAAATTACACATATTTAGAAAGATCTGAATTTAAATTTTAGTTTGGTCAATTATTAGTGAACAAATACCTAGTTTCCTTTATAATGGGACTACAGGTCAATGCAGTTTAGATTCTATAGGCTGTATTGTCTGGCAGCTCTGCTTAAACCTGCGATCAGGCTGAGCTTACCCCTTCACTGCAGGTGATTTTATGGTCCATCTTCCTTATATCAGTGGCCACACAGGGTATATTCTCATTATCATAAATAGCAGAAAAGCAAAAGGAAAGTTAAACCACGCAACATATTTAAAGGTTCTGATCACATAATACTCACTCAAAATCCATTGGCCAAAACAAGTCACATGACCAAGTCCAAATGAGGAAGAGAAATGTACTATATCCCAAGAAGGAAGCAGGGAAGTCAATGATGGCCCCATCTATCATATTTGGGCATATTCCATAAGTTCCTGAGTTTGAGTGTTGTCATCTGTGAAATGGAAATAACGATATGTCCTGTTCAGAATTATTGTGGGGTTAACATGTTTTCCTGACAAAAAAAGGATTGGATTTGAAAAAAAAAATGCAGGTAGTGTTATACAGTTCAGCAATGATCCATGTGATGCAACAGATTTAGCTGAATATTTTTAAAAAGTGAAAACTTAACTATATTGAAATTGCAGCCACTAACTAGTAAATTTCATTTACTTTTCTGTTAAAATTAAATTTCAACTCAGGATATTAGTGAAAGTTCACATGAAAATGTTAGGCTCCATTTAATATATTCTTGAAGCTGTATTCCTTGGATGTATGACACTGACGGAGTAATGTATCAGTAGATAAATCAACAAATCTACATAAAATTCTCTGTGAAATTGAAAAATTCCCATTGAAGCAAAGAACTGTCCACAGATATAACATATGGGACTTCCCTTCTAGAAGCTCCCAATCCTGATAGGGAGTATACAAACAAGAGTTTGTTTTTTTTTTAAAGTAAAGATGTATGTAACGAGATTATAGAATTAGGGAAGGGAAAAAGGTCTGTAGCTTGGAAATGATCATTTTAAAAATTGTAAGGTGATAAGGAATATTGATGTGACTTAATTGAAGGATTGCAACACTCACTTGGTATGATCTATTTGGCTAAAAAAGAAGTATATGTAACATAGAAGTAAAATAATATAGAAAAGGTACCCATGGTTCATGTTATAAAGGATATTGAATATCAAATTAAGGAATTTGAATACACAGTGCCAATACATAGTGTTAATAATAGTGTTGATGGATTTTGAGAGGGAAAATGATAAGAACAAAGCAATGTTATAAACAAATCAATATGACACATTGATGTGTAGAGATTAGATGAGAGGTTGTTCAATAGTTAACATGGCTTGGCAAAGTTACACAAGAGTATATGGGAGAAGTGACATATAGGAGAGTCATATGAAGGCAGCATTAAATCGATCTCAAGAAAGGGGGTTCTTTTGGAATTCCTCATTAATTAATTTCTATATAACATAAAGGAAAATGCATTTTGGTGATGATTATATAATGTGTAGCCAATAATAATTTCTGTGAGTATGTGTGCAATTATGCATTTAGAAAGGGGCCGATAATTTGTTACCTTTCCGCTGTTAAGACATTCCATTGGCTCACATACATTATCGTTGAAAGACAGAAACAGATGTTAATGGAAATAATGTCTAATGATCTGTGACCCTATATACAAAGAATACAGGCATCATCGTCATCTGCTAACCACATCCATGAAACCTGCCAGCACAATAGAATTCATGACCTTCAGATCTCAAGCACAAGCCTCTTCCCAGTGAGTTGAAAGGGCTCAGCTGGAAGAAGAATAAAAAGAGAGAGTAAACATTTGAACAAGTGTGAAATTCCCTTTCATTGGGAGTAAGTGATATACATCCAACCTTCCCTCTACCTCCCATTTCCTTTGCAATTAGGATAAAGCTGGTTCTCAAGGTGCAGAGCAGCTGGGGTTCACAGAAGGACATTACCACAGTTGGGTGCCAATCTTTAATGATGCAGTGCTGCCTATGTACACAGACATCAAGGTCATCAGCAAATATGTGAAAAATATCACAACAAGGTTCTATAAAAAGCATCAATAATGATTCAGTGACCAAAGGAAGACACTTTCTAGTCAAACAGTTCTCATAGACAGCTGAGCACATGTGACATTGTATATGGGAGAAAGGGTAGTACATACACAAGTTGGGGGGTCAATTTCCAGAAAATAGGCTTTGCTAGTTTTGTTAATTATCATTACAGAAATGAAAGTTTCACTTTGATGCTAAGAGTCACCAAGAGAGAAACAGTTCCAAATGCTTAGGCATCCTGCCATGTTATGATTAATTTTACAGTCCATGCATGGATGTTTAGTTAGAGAAGAGAACTGTAGATATCTTGTACAATCCATCAAAATAGTGGGAATAAACTGTCACTCCCAACCTGAGCCGTGAACATGTTTATTTATGAGCCACTCTGCTGAAATTGAAAAAAAGGAAAATCAAGACAGCAATGCAAAGAGAGGCATCTAAAATGTTTTCTGTTAAGCAACAGCTAATGGAAAGGAGGCAACAAAGAAAGCCTGGCTTATTTCCAGTTTTTAGAAAGGTTAAGGACATTGGTTCAAATGGTTTAGGCTTCCCATTTGACCCACCTTACAACCGTTAACATCAAATGTGATTGTCTTCAGAATCCTGTTAGTTTTTTTAAAAAGCGTGCAAACCTTTTCAAAAATCTTTATTTTTAACATTATCAAAATGGGGAAATAAATATACCAACATTTAAGTGGATATCTTTGTGGAATAGAATTATAGATGACTTTGTACCTTTCTACTTATGTATAGTTTTCTTTTTTTCTACATTATAAATTACATTTATAATGCTATGTAAGGCAAAGGAATTCTCTTTCTTACTTGTAGCTTAATCCCATTTCTTGGGAAAATGACTAGGGCAAGATAGGGAGGGGCTCAATAAACATCTGTTAAATGACTGAAAGAGCGAAACAAAATCATATCAGGCTAATAGCATAAGGAAATTGATATCAAATTCCAAGTAATATAACTATGAAGATATGTAAAATATATAATTTATATAAACCCTGAGAACTTTGAAAAATCCACTTTTTACCAGCTCTTGGGAGACATTTCTACAAACTACAAGGCCAATCAAATGAGAAAAAGTTATTTGCTCCAAAGTATTATGCAAACAGAAACATAAGAAACAAAAAACACTTAAATAAGCTTAAAGATATCCAATATTCTTATTAAGAAATATTGTACGAAAATAAGACAAAACTTTTGATTACCACATCACTAAATATCAACATTTATGGGATGTTTTCAAAGACATTTTATTATAAATGTTACTTTTGATGGTGAAGCAAATTTATTAAAGTAAATATTTGAGCCAAAATGTTAAAGTTGAAGAAGAAAATATTACTTAAAGAAATAAACTAAGGACTTAAGAAGCCAAAAGAGAAAGAGAAGAGATGATGAATTAAAATCTGGTAATTGCAAAAAGATAACAGCTCAAACAATAACAACAACAACAAAAAAGAGCAAACATTGGAAACACTTCCAGAGGAAAATAAATAAAATTATTTGGCAAGAGTAATTACAAAGAACTAGCAGTCACAGAGAGTACAGTAAAAATCATGAGAATATACTTAACACAATTTGCTAAAGATAAATTTGAAAATTTGTGTGAAAATAATGAAAACAAGGATTTGTTTAAACAAATATTAAAATAGGCTCTTAAAAAATTATAATACCTGTGAGTTAACCAATAACCATGAAATAGAAAAGCTATCAAAGTACCACCTAACCAAGGCAGTGAGGCCTTCATGACTTTTCTGGCAAATGCTATTATCAGCAGGTAGAAAATCTCTATGACATGTCAACTCACCCCAGAGCACAGAAAATTCTAAGAATCTCCCCAGTAATTTTACAATGCTAGCCTTACCAAACCTAAGAAAGTCCACAAAAGATTAAAAACTGCCTCTCTGGACTTTTGTTTTGTGCACTGTGCATTATATTAGTTTCCTAAGGCTCTGTAACAAATTACACACTTGGTGGCTTAAAACAACAGAAATTTACTGTATCATATTCCTGGGAGCCAGAGGTCCAAACTCAAGGTGGCAGCAGGACCACACTCCTTCTGGAGGCGCTAGGAGAAAACGTTTCTTGCCTCTTCCAGCACCTGGTGGTCCTACATGTTTCTTGGCTTGCAGCAGCAGAACCCCAAGGCCTGTCCCCATCTGCACATGGCCTCCTTCCTCTGCCTGTTTCTCTGGGTCCTCTCCTCTTCTTGTAAGAGCACCTGTCATTGGATTTAGGGCCCACCCAATACTCAGGATGATATCATATCAAGATCATGAATTACATCTACAAAGACCCTATTTCTAAATAAGGTCACATTTTGAGGTTCTGGGTGGACATGGATTACGGTGGGTGTGGAGTGCACTATTCAACCCAGAACACCCATATGTCTTAGATTGCCAGGCTGCTATGAAAAATACCACACAATGGGTTGCCTTAATAACATAAATGTATCAGCTCAAAATCAAATAAAAAATCCAGGTGTCAGCTAGGCCATCCTTTCTCCCCAAGCCTGCAAGCAGTTTAGTGCTGACTTGCCTCAATCTTTGGGGGCTCCTTGGCTTGCATCACTACCTCTCATCACATGGCGATCGCTCTACCCTTTTGTGCGCTCTTTCAGTTTCTACTAAATTCTGGTTTCTTCCTGTGTGACTTTCTCTGATTCCTGCCTGTTACAAGGCCTCTACTCATATAGATTACAGCCAGCCCTGATTCAGTTGGGCCATACCTTAACCAAAATAACATTTTCAAAAGGTCCTATTTACAGTGTATTCACACCTACAGGAATAAGGTTTAAGAACATGCCTTTTTTTTTGAGGCACATAATTCAATCTACCACATTAGACATTTCTGAAAAAAATATTTAAACCCCCAGTTTATTCATGTCAGAATAAATTTCATTTTCATTTGTAAATGTAATATGGAAATAGTGTTTCAAAAGTTCTAGAATAAAATGAAAATAAAATGAGTCTTATGGGTATCAAAATCCTTTCTAATTTTGATCTAAAGCCAGAAAGAAAAAAAAAATCCATAAAATAATTTAAAAGGAAACACTTCTTGTGGCAAAAATATGACAGCATGTTTAACAGACAAATGAAAAACTGGAGAAAATGTGCAACATCTCACAGTCGATTATAGCTGCTTTTACAAATCATTAGAAAAAAATACTAACAGAAAATGGAAAAATAATATAATGTATAATTAAAAAATGAATGCATGATAAATAATCATTGTTATTAGATAGATACAAATTATAATAATGATTAGTTAAAATCATTTGCTTATCAGAAGCAACTTTTTAAACTCTTCTAATAATAATGATATGATGACAATGGTAATGACAATGATAATGTAGGGAAACTTAGGCTTTTTCATAAACTATTAATTATATGTTCAATATAAATTCATATATGGATGTTTACAAATATATCCCACTTTTGAAATGAGCATATGTTGAAATTCTACTTTGGGGAATTTATACCAATTAAATAATCTGAAGAGTGTAAAGACAGCATGTGCAAGGATAGCCATGTTATAGATTGAGTCATGTCCTCCACAAAGACATATTCAGGTTCTAACCTCTGGTCCTGTGGATATGAACCCCTTCGTAAATAAGATCTCGGAAGATATTATTAGATAAAGTGAGATCAAACTGAATCAGAAAGGGTCTTAATCCAATATGACTCGAGTCCTTAAAAGCAGAGGAAATTTGGACAGCCCATGAGAGGGACAGATACATGACCGAGGCAGAGATTAAGCTATGGATTGCTGGCAAGTCATGACCAGAACACCAGGCTTCTGAGAAAGTATGATGCTATTGACACCTTGATTTTGGGCTTCTAGCCTCCAAAACTGTGAGACAAAAAATAGCCGGTGTGTAAGCCAACACGTCTTGTAGTGTTTGCTATAGCAGTGCTGTCAAACTAAGGCACCGTACCAGTGTTATTTTTTAATAGATAAAAAAGGGATACAATTGAAATGTCCATCAGTTTTGGGCCATTTACAAAATGTTGGTGTATCTTTGCAAGGGAATTATGTCTGATACATAAATAAAGACATGGATGTTTGCATTTTTTATTGTGCCTCTATACATACAAAACAAAAAAAAACGGAAGCTATATACAAAATATTATTTGTGCATATTGCAATTGTGCATCAATCTTCCTTTTCTTTCATTTTATATGTTTAATGATATATGGTTATAGTGACTAGAATATAAAAAGAAAAAATCTTTATTTATTCAACTAATCAAATGTGAAGGCAGAACAAAAGCATTTCAATCATGCAAGGAATCTTACTGAGTACATTTTGTAGGAAAATACAGAAGGTATACTTCAATAAAGAAAGGAGTATAGTAAGCAAGATGCAGTTAAGGGATCCAAAACTAAGCCAATCTATCCCTAAGCAGAAGAGATGGTAAGTATTAGGTCTAAAACAGGCCAAGAGATCAGACTTTGCAATGAAAGGTGCTGGGGAAAATAAGATGAACCACAGAATACCTAAAATGACAGAGCCATGAAAATAGAGAATTAAAAAGGCATGTAATGCTAGGGGGAAAACAGGCAATCAGAAGGAGAAGTAAATAATTATAACTGAGATTAATTGAAAAGCAACCAATCTAAGACAAAGCAGGAAGACTTTGGGGTTCAAGAAGAAAAATAGCATGGAATAGATTAAAAATAAAAATAAAATGTCATAGATACAAATATGAATATTATTAGTATTATGGAGAATAAAGCAGAATTAAATGTTTTCTTGCCAAAACAAAAGAAAAGCAAACAACAACTCTTGGGAGAATATACTACAAATATGAAGGAAAGGGAAAAAAAGAGCCTAATTTTAGTCATCTGCTGTCCTTTAACAAAGAATCTCTTGAGTGGACTTTGGGTTGTGGCATTGAAAGCAAAGAGAAAGAAGTGTAATTTTATACGTATCTTAGTAAATGACCTCTACTTAGTCATAATTGCATAAAGTTTTTTAATTTAAATTTTTAGAGGCAACTTATAGATAAAACAAGCAGCAATTAATAAGGTGTGCAAAACAAAAAAGTGAGAGAAGAGAGAAGGAGGGCAGGATAGCAGACTCCCTAATAGGTTCGTATACAAATTACAAGGGAATTAAGAAATACTCATTACTCATAGGTTTAAGGATATTGTTTAAAGATCAAATAATCAGCAACAGTGGAATTAATGATGGTTTTTACATTAATTGGAGTAAGAGGATGAGAGAGGTAGAAGAGATGTGAATTATCAAGTTCTTCGTGTATCATAGAAAGGAGTCAATTATAAGGGTTATGATGAGAAAATTATTTAGAGATCACGATGTGAATACCAAAAGAAATAAAAATAGAAATGTTGGGGAGCAAGTGTAACACTTTGATTTGAGTACTTGCTTCCCATG
>PVKH010000763.1:0-34599 GCA_004027955.1 Chaetophractus vellerosus | reverse complement strand
TTAAGGAAAATATAGTATGATTGGCTGTAATATGAACATTGGGCATTGCTATATATTGCACACACAAAAAAGATGAATATCAATTTCTTCATTGTGTTTACCCATTGGCAAAATTGTTGGGATATAAACAGAATTTAAGAGTGCAAATGTATTTCTTATGTTAATTATACATATACTTTGCTGAAAATTCCATCACTTGGAGGCATGATCAAAAACAGAAAACAAAGACCTATGCACACAATGAAATAGGCAATGGAAGAGTGGAAGTTATTCCAAAAAGAAATAACATAGAAAATGATAGTGATTAAGAAGTAAATCAAACCTACACATATTTATTACATTCCGAGAAGCAATAGTTAGATAACTATCTTTTATTGATGAAGCTTTAATAACAGCAAACAAATAATTTTTTAAAAATTTATTTTCTATTCTTTTTTTCTTTTGTATTACAAATATTTATTTGGTTGCTACTGCATTCAAGAAAATCTCCTACAAGGTGTTAGGGGATTTCAAATAACACCAATTCTCACTTTTTGGGGAGGGGGGGAATCCATTTTATGAGTACGATGAAGATTTAAGAATCATTTTTAATTTTTGAGAGCTTCATGAAAAGGACTATAGAAAAATGTATTATTATTCCTTTCATGAACAACATATTTATTTTCAGCCTGCTTTTCCCTGGATATGAGGACGCCTTTACAATTTTCTATTTTTAACAAATGAGGTATGAATCTTGTTTTGTTTAACTTTAGTAAAATCTTATCTAGTCATTGACAAGCACACAGAGCAACAATTATACAGAATTTACTAGGATTCCAGTATTTATATGTATTTTAATATCAAGAGAATAAATTTATATGAGATATTTTAAAAAGCAAATTTCACAGCAACGACAAGTTCATTCTAACCATAGAAACTATCAAGAACTGTAGTAATGCACAGTAGTTACTACTCAAAGATATTCATGAATTTGAAGTACTGTAAGATAATCAGGATTTTCTGAGTAATTGAAAAAGATTAAAAAAATAATTAATGTTCACTATAGTTTCTTTAGGAAACATATATAACTTTTATGTTAATTATCCATACATTTGATATTTGTTAACTTTTTATTAACTAGAATATCATTTTCAAATTATTTTGCTTAAGTGGAAGTTTGCCATATGATTGCTTTTTTATTTTGCTAATGAGAAAAATATTTAGTTCATTCTGCAATTTTTACAAACTGCATTTTCAGATAGTAACTAGATAAGTTTAAAGCCTTAATATTTTGTAAATGTCAGACATTTCATCATAGCATAATCATTGTTATAATGTCTTTTAGGTATTTAGTTTACATTCTCTAAAGCATTTATCCTATAACAAACAGTTTTTAAGTTTTATGTTTAAACCATGCAAAACTTGATGGATTTGAATAACAAACAGAAAACTTAGATGCTCATAAACTATCTTTTATATTCGTGTAATAAATTTATTAATATAACTTTTATAGGCTTCATTTTGAGTCATGTAATTCTTGGCGCATCTAATGTTGTTTGTTATGAGTGGATTAAACATTTGTATTCCTTCCTTTAATACTTCAACTAGTTCAGTTTGTTGTCAAATTTAATGCAATTATGAATAAAAAAGTAGACAACTGTCTCAAACACATTGTGGTTACAATGGAGGTCTCCCCATCTCATTCCTACATGCTGTGGTATTTTTATATCTTCGTGCTTTTTAGAATGATTTTGCCATTATGACAGAAACTGAAAGGGGTTGACCCTGAGTGAATAGCAATGTTTCTAGGAGTGATTTCCGGACAGTTTCTTCCTTGGACTTTAGTGCTTTGTGATTTTTATTTCCTTTTGAAAACCAGGCTCACTGGGACTTTTGTTTTTTGAAACTCTGTGAGATTTCATGAGGAAATTGCCTTAGAAATCATTCTCCAAATTCAGATTTTCACTATTTTTAAACGGGATTTGAGAACGACAGGCAAGTCACTTCCAGCGACTACCTCAACTGAGGAGGAAGCGCCTGGGGCCCTAAGCAGCTGACATGCCTCAGGCAAGCTGTGACTACAGGATTGTTCTCTGAACTTGTAATGGGAATACATCTCCTTGGACAGATTTACTTGTCAGAGGTGGGTTTTTTTTTTTTTTCCCTGTTCTAGTTTTGAATCAAGATGGAGAAATGATGGAGAAATAATTGTTTTGCTATGACATTATATATATATATATATATATATAAAATCAGGCAAGACTTACGTTGTGAGGTGTATATTCCCCTCTTAGTGTGTGCCTGTAACTCCCACTGACACTGATGGCAGTTATGCAGATGCGTGCGGAAGAAAATAGACTCTTTTTAAACATTAAACGTCAGATTTGGGTCTCCCCAGAGAACACAGTTACCGAAGAGTCTGTGAATGAGGCTTCCTGGCAGAATGCTGCAGCCATAAATCAGGCCCGAATCATACTTTTCCTACAGTTCTTTTTTACTGTTCTGAAATCCTAGCGTAATACACATACATAGCCTATTTCAGACTGAGCCTAAATACAGTTACCAAAATAAAGTTCAAATAATTAAATGTGAGTTTTATAACTGTTTTTCTCTCAAAACCCAGAGCCTAATCTGGCTCTGGTTAATTGTTTTAATATGACTTATAATACAGTGTCAGTTTATTTAGTTGGAATTAGTTTTCTATTTCTCTCCTTTTTGTAAGCGCTGCCTGTTTACTCAACAATATTTGGCTTTGCCTAATGATATGTACAGAAGACAGTGCTAAGTGGAACATCAGCTGTTTACATCAGCTCTAACAATTAATGCATGTTAATTTTTAATTACACTGATTGTACTAGAGGCAGAATGTATGTTTCTTCACAGAACAGATGTACTAGTCAGCTTGGCTGGTGAACATGCATATCGATCAGATGTTGCTGCTGCCAGCAATTCAGCAAAGTCTGCTAAGAGTGTCAGCTTCTAATGTACTTACAAGTTTACTGCTTAGAGTCCTGGTGGAGGCAATACAGCTCGATGCTGTATCCTCTAATGTTTACAGATAATCACAATATGTCTGTTTTGTGGTTAGCATTCTACAGCGTATGAAAAGAAGATTGAATAGGTATGAGGAGATCCAAAGGTGTCTTTGCTTGTGAACTGCTTTCTTCTTTCTTATTTTACTGCTGTGCCTTCCAAGAATTTATTTTGCCTTTAGGAAACTTTTTTTAATGCAACCCATAGTTCTAGGTGCCTGGTACAGATGGCCACTGTAACTTCAAGAAGAAATCTACAAGGTAATGGTTACTTGTAAAGAAACCTGCCTCTCTAGAGTACTGTCACCAAAGTTAGACTGGGAAATATATAGAAAATCCTAAGCAGGAAATAGTAGACAGATCCTTAGTCAATTGTCATTCAATTAGGAGGCATTCAATATTGTAATATGCAGAGGATTATACTAGCACTATGGGCTGGCTAGTCATAATGCACAGAAGGAAATTGCAAAGTCCTTTGCCCTTAAGGAACTAACATTCTCATTGGAAAAATAAGACTCATAAGTACAAAATGATTATGAACAAATATGTGTTAAAGTTAATAACATATACTGCTTTTAAACATTCAGTGTCAAGATTATAGGGAATGACTGATAGAGTTGAATGAGATTTCAACTGGAGTTGTTTACCCCTGAATATGGTTTGATTTTACAGGTATTAAGCAGAAGTTGCTTAATTAGCTTTGCCAAAAACATCTACATTATTCTACAGATAAGAGTACAAACTAAAATATCTCTTTTCCTTTAGTATATTCCCAACTATCACCCTTTAAATCCTTCATGGAAGAATTCCTTGGATCTCTTTACTTCTGGGTAAGCAATGACTATGAGATTTGATGATTCTGAGCCAATAATTGGGCTTTGGGGTTTATTTGTGTGTGTGTTTGTGTGTGTGTGTGTGTGTGTGTGTGATTGTGAAAATTAAGAAAAAATTAAAAGGTATATGGAAATAAAAAAGAACAAGAACAGCCAGGATGTTCTAAAATAAGAACAAAACTGAGGGACTTATACTTCCAGAAATCAAGATGTATTTTAAAGCTTCAGCAAAGAAGAGAATGAAGTATTGATATAGGTGTAGATCAGAGGTTCTTAACTAGGGGTCCACAAACCCACAAGGGGTCCATGGAGACATTACAGGGGGTCCATGAGCTGGAATTGAGAATTCAAAAACATTATTCTCGTGTTGGTGTGGGTGTGATAGATTTATTAAATAATACACAGTATATTTATTAAATAATAATACTTAGTAATGGTTTTCACCTGATTGGCAATATGATCTATGGAACAAAAAAGATGAAGAACCCCTGGTGTAGATAAATACATCAAGAGAACTAAGTAAGAATTCAGAAGTAGATCCACCTACATCATATTAACTTAGTGAGGACAAGATTCTCTTTTAAATAAACGGTGCTAGATCAATTGCATATGCCTATAAATAAAAATGGACTTTGAGCTCTATCTTATACAATGTACAAACACCAATTTAAGGTATATAATAGATCTAAGTGTGAAATGTAAAACTATAATGTTTCCAGAAGTAAACATAGGACAATATTGCTAATATTTCGATTGGAACAACAACCAAAATTTGTCATAAAAGAAAGTATTGCTAAATTTGTATGTGTTAAAATAAAGACTTTCATTTGTCAGAAGACACTATTAAAAGAGTGCAGAGGGAGGCCACAGACTGGGAGAAGAATTTCAATTTATATGTCTGACAAAATAGGTAAAGAACTAAAAACGAAATAGAAAAAATGGGCAAGCAACTTGAACTGGTACAGAAAAAACCCCTACAAAAAAACAAAAACCAAAAAATTCATTTGGAAAAAACAGCAACAACATATGAAAAGATATTTAAGACCAAGCGTTATCAGGGAAATGCAGATTAAAGTCATTATGAGATCTACAATTCTAGAAGAAGGGCTAACATTAAATGGACAGCACAATACTGAAGATTGACAAGGCTATGGTATTTTGCTTGTAGAAGTGTAAATTACAACAACAGTTTTGAGAAATTGACAGATTTCACTAAAACTAAACATATATTCATTCTATGACCCAGAAATTCCATTACTAAGAATAAGTCAATCAGAAATGAGCGTATATTTCCACCCAAACATGTACAGGAATCACCATAAGAACTTTATGTTTTATCACCCAAAATTGAAAAAGATCCAATTGACATTCAAGAGGACATTGATCAATTGTGTTATATTCACACAATGAAATAATATGCAGGAAAACAAAAAAGAAGGAATTACTGCTACATGCAACAACAAAGATTAGATGTATCTCAGAAGCATAACATTGAATGAAGGAATCAAACATAAGAGTACAGCCATAGGACTTCATTTATATGCAGTTTAAAAAAACAAACAAACAAGCAAAGTGGGAGTTCCACTTCTAGCATGACAGCATGAGGAACTCTACAGAAACAGATCCCATTGAAACTGGCCAAAATTATTGAAAAGAAAACATTATTTAAATTTGCTGGAAATGATCCTAAGATCATACAGAATATGAAGATGCATTTATTCAAGAAAATCTATGGAAACGTGGTAAGATCTGAAAGAGTCTATGGTAATCAGACCAAGACCCATGTCTACCCTTCTCCCTCCCAGCCCAGTGGCACAGAAATTCCATTGCAGCCTGGTACAGACAAAAACACAGGTATCCCACTCTCTCAACTCCCAGCTGGAGGGCTACTTCTCAGGAGGGGCAGGATTTCAATATTTCTCATCCTGGCCCTAGATACTTAGCTGAAGCTAAGTTCCAGGTAAGTGCAGATGAGAGGCAGGGGATCCCTTCTACTTACTTCCACTCATGGGATAAAGGTTTATATTAGTCCACCAAAGGGGTGCTGATGCAAAGTACCAGAAATATCTTGGCTTTTATAAAGGACATTTATTTGGGGGTAAAAGCTTACAGTCCCAAGGCCATGGAAAGTCCAACTCAAGGTACCATAAGAGGTATTTTCTCAACAAAGTCAGCTGCCATGTGTTGAAGCAAGATGGTGGGCAATCTCTGCTGGATTTCAGCCTTCCCCTCTGGGCTTCCTCTTGCTCTTGAGGCTCTGTGGACTCAGCTTCTCCCTGATTGCAGCTGCAGTCTGGCATAGAGCTTTTCTCTCAGGGCTTCCTATATCAGTCCCAGCTCTCTTCCCAAGGTCAGCTATAAGCTATCAGGCTAATGGTCCATCTCTCCCTGGGGCTTTAGCAGTTTGAGCTGTCTCCTTTCTGTCACATGGTAGGATGAAAAATGACAAAGTTTTCTCTTCTGTGTGTCTTCTTGAGTTAGTGTCCATTTATATCAGACCCATCAAGGGGACAGCCTGAGTCACTTCCACTGAAGTAGTTAAATCAAAAAGCCAAATTTTAACAGATAATCTAATCAAAAACATCTCAACTGTATATGATGCCATCAAAGGGCATCACACCCAAAGGAATAGATAGTTTACAAACATTATCTTTCTCTTTTGGGGATTCATAAATAATCTCAAACTGCCACAAAGCTCTACCAATAAGAATATACTGGGGCCCTGATCAACCTTGCCCATGCCTGTTGTATGGGGTTCCATATTGAGAGAAGCAAGCCAAGAAGACACAGGGCTACTGCCCTTCCATGCCCTGAGTGCTCAGCTTCTCAAAGTGAGAATTCACTTAAAGAAAAGCACACCATTATCCCCCAGCACCAGAGCAATGACCTAAAGATTTTGTCCAAGGGAGAAAGAGATCTGAGAACAAACAGCTCCAAATCACTCCCCAAGGAACTGATTTCATGCAACTAAGTATGGAGAAGTTCAAGTCTAAGTATTTTCTCAAAAACCATGTTAGCTGTGGGAAATGAAATTGGCTGGAGATCGAAAGATTGGAGGTATAACCTAGAGTGTTTGCTAGAGAGATAAGGGTAAACAGACAGCTAGGAAAAGCCCACCTAATACCAGAACAAATCACAAGCTCTGACCTTGAAAAGTAGCCCTTCAAAGGAGCTGGAATTTGATTGGATTAGACTGTGAAGCAATGTATGAAAGTACATTGCTGAAAACACTAGAATAAATATCTAGAAATTAGTGGAACTTAACAGCTGGGTGTGATCATGGAAAGAGACAGTCAGAGAGCTCTGCCAAAAGCACTGTCATCCTGGGTGACTGTGGGCATACTCAAGACTGCACCCTCTGAGGAGCAATATCAGAGGCTTCACAATGCAGTGGGAAATAGACTTAATTAAAATAATCCATCCAGTTACTACACAGGTAAACAAGAAAATAGCAATAACAAGTCCTGGAGGAGAGGGGGTCAGTATTCAGAGTTGCTTTAATATATCATCTAAAATGTTTAGTTTTCAACAAAATATTGTGAGACATGCAAAGAAATGGGAAACTATGACCTATATAATGGTATAAAAGCTTGTGAGAGCAAACAGATGTATTTAAGAAAAAGACTTCAAAGCAGTCATTATAAATATGTTCAAAGAACTAAAAAAAGTATGATTAAAGAAGTAAAGGATGGTGTGGTGTAAATGTCACATTAAATAGAAAATATCAGTAAAGATACAGAAACCATAAAAATGAACTATATTGAAATCCTAGCATTGAAAAGCACACTAACTGAAATAAAAATTCACTAAAAGGCCTCAACAGTAGTTTTGAAGTAGCAGAAGAATTAGTGAACTTGAAGATGGCTCTATAGCAATTATGCAGTCTACAGATCAAAGGAGAAGAGAATGAAGGGAAAAAAGCAGGGCCTTGGTAAATGTGGGACACCACTGAGAGCACCAAGATACACATAATGGGAGAAGAAGAAAAGAAAAAGAAAGCAGCAGAAAAATATATTTTAAAATATTAACTGAAAAATCTCTGGATTTATTGAAAAATATTAATTTATAGATACAGGAACTCACTGAACACCAAATAATTTAAATGTAATAGACACAACATAGTAAAAATGCTGAAAGATAAATGCAAGGGGATAATCTTGAAAGCAGCAATAGAAAAATGATGCACCAATTATGAGGAACCCTAATAAGATTAACAGCTGAACTCTCATCAGAAATAATGGAGCTCAGAAAGCAGTGAAATAACATATTCAAAGTGAGAAAAAAATAAAACTTGTCAGCAAAAAATCCTATGTCCAGCAAATCTTCATAAAAAAATGAAGATTTTATAAAAGAATTCCCAGATAAAACCTGACAGAAACTGTTGCTAGGAGACACACCTTACAGCAAATACTAAAGGAAGTTCTTCAGACTACAAGCAAATGACCTCAGACAGTAATTCAAACTAAGGAAATGAGACCAGATGATAATTCAAATTGATAGGAGCAAATAGAGAGAACCAGAAATTATAAATAAGGTCAATATTACAAATATATATATGCTCTCCTTTATTCTCTTACCTTCACTAAAAGGCATACAATTATATGAAATAATAATTATAAACATGTATTTTTGGATTTGTAACATTTATAGATTTAATATGTATAACAATAGCATTACAAAAGGGGGAGTGGAATAGAGTTATGTAGAAGTTACATTTCTATATCTCACTTGAATTATGTTAGCATAAATCTGAAGCTGATCCATTACTGCTAAATAAAGATGTTTATGGTAAAACCTACAGCAACCACTAAGGAAAGAACTAAAAAAAAATTTAGTGGAAGTGTATAAATGCATTTTAATCTATACCGCATTTCATTTCCAATCTGACTTAAACTGCATAAATCGATAATTATAAAATTTCATTGGTGGGTTTATAAGCTTATAATATATAAAAGTGCAATTTGCATGAAAATAATAGCACAAAAGAGGAGGAATGGAACAGTGCTATATTATAGCAATGTTTGTATTTATATATACACACACACAATTGAAATTAAGTTAGTATTAAATGAAACTAGATTGCTCTAAGTTGTAAGTTGTAATCACTAGAGCAATCATCAGCAAATATCTAAAAAATACGTTAAATCAATAGAACCAAGAACTGGTTCTTTGAAAATTAAAATGGTATACTGGAAAGTATTTAAAGTAAAAGGATAGAGGAACAAAAAAGATATGAGACACATAGAAAACAAAGAGGAAAATAGAAGACGTAAATCCAACTTTATCAATAATAGCTTTCAATATGAGTGGATTAAAAAATCCAATCATAAGAAAAATATCATACTGAATAAATAAAATAAAACAAAAATCATAACCAACTATATGATATCCACAGGAGACAAAGATACCAATAGATTGAAAGTAAAATGATAGATAGCAAGAGATATGTCATGCAAACAGCAAGCACAAGAAAGCTGGAGCAGCTATACTAATATTAGACAAAACAAATTTTGAAACAAAAAGTATTACTACAGACAAGGAGGGACACTTGATGATAAAAGGGTAAATCCATCAGGAAGACATAACAATTATAAATAAATATGAACCTAATAAAAGCGCACAAAAATACATAAAGCAAAGACTGACCAAAATGCAGGGAGAAATAGATAATTTTAAAACAATAGTTGGCAACTCAACACCACACTTTCAATAAGATAGAATAACTAGACAGAAGATCAAGGAAATAGAAGACTTGATCCAGACAATAAAGCAATTATACCTAACATTCCACTCAACAAAAGGGAATTACATATTTTTCTCAAGGGCAAATGGAGCTTTCTTTAGGATAGAATATATGCTAAGCCATAAAACGAACCTCAATAAATTTAAAAGAATAAAAATCATGGAAAGTATGCTCACCAACCACAGGGAATGAAATTAAAAGTCAATAACAGAAGAAATTTTTTGAAACTTAACAAATGTGGAAATTAAACAACACACTCCTAAATTCCCAGTGTGTCAAAGAAGAAACCAAAGGGGAAATTAGAAAATAGTTTGATATGAATGAAAAAAATCAAGAAATAACTTGCCTAAACATATGGAATGCAATTAAAACAGTGCACAGAGGGAAAGTTATCACATACATGAATATATTTAAAAGAAGAAAAAGCTCCAATCAATAACCTAATCTTCTATCTTAAGACAATGGAAAGTAGCAGAAGTAAAGAAATAAGAAAGATCAGAACAGAAATTAATGATATATATAGTATGAAAAAAACAATAGAGAAAACCGATGGTACCAAGAGGTGGTTCTTTGAAAAGATCAACAAAAGTGACAGACCTTTAGCTAGATTAATCAAGAAAAAAAAAAAAGACACAATTTACTAGAATTAGAAATGAAATTGGGAGCATTACTTTTGACATTATGGAAATAGAAAGGATTTTAGAAGAGTACTATGATAAATTGTATGCCAATAAATTAGGTAACCATATTAAAAGTGTAAATTCCTGGAAAAAGTAACTATTGAAACTGATTCAAGGAGAAACAGACAATCAGAATAGACTTGTAACAAATAAAGGAATTGAACTGTTAATCAAAAATAACCCACAAAGAAAAGCCCAGGTCCAAATGGCTTCACTGGAGAATTTAAACAAATTTTTAAGAGAAAATTAATATCAATTGTTCACACTATTCCTAAAAATAGAGTCATGAATACTTCCCCCTCATTCTATGAATTTGGTGAAATCCTAATACCAAAACTGGACAAATACTTGTGAAGAAAAGAAAACTACAAATATTTCTCATGAATATGGGCACAAACATCCTCAACAAAATACTAGCAAACCAAATCCAAAAACATAAAAAAAGAATTATACACTATATCCAAATAGGATTTATTGCAGGGATAAACATCTGAAAATCATTTTGTGTAATATACCATATCAAGAGAATAGAAAACAAACCCACATGATAATCTCAATAGACACAGAAAAAGTATTTGATCATATCCATCAATGTTCATGATAAAAACACAACAAACTAGCAATGGAAGGGAACTTCCTCTCCCTAATAGGGAACATGGACAAAAACCCCACAGCTAACACCATACTTAATGGTGAAAGACTAAATTTTTTACCCCTAAGATTAGCAACAAGACAAGAATGTCCATGTTCACCAAATCAATTCAACAGTGTACTGTAGTTTATAGTCAGGCAATTAAGCAAGAAAAATTAATAAAAGACATGAGGATTTGAAAAAAAGGTATAAAATGATCTCTTTCTGCAGATGACATGGTCTTGTATATAGAAAATCCCAAGAAATACACTAAGAAATTATTAGAACTAATAAATAAGTTCATCAAATTTGCATGATACAACATCAATATACAAAACACTGTTGAAAGAAATTAAAGATCTAAATACATGGAATACTTGTTTTATTTCATGTTCATAGATTGGAATACTTAATATTATTAAGATAACACTACTTCCCCAATAAATTTACAGGTTAAAAGTAATCTTTATCATAATTCTAGCTAGCTGCTTTGTAGAAATTTACAAGCAGGTCCTAAAATTCATATAGAATTCAAGGGATTTAGAAAGGTCAAAACAATGTTGAAAATGAAGAATAAAGTTAGAGGACTACCATTTCCCAATTTAAAAACCCCCTACAAAATAATCCTAACCAACAAAGTATAGTGATGGCAAAGGATAAAAATATATATAAATCAATGGAATAGGATTGAAAGTCAAGAAATAAACCCATGAGTCTATTGTCAACTGATTTTTGACAAGGGCATGAGACAATTAAATAAGGAGAAAGAATAGACTCTTCTACACATGTGGAGGGACAAATGGGTAGCCACATGTGAAAGAAAGAGATTGAATCATTACAGCATATCATGTACAAAATTAACTCAAAAACTATAAATCTCACAGAAGAAAACAAAGGGGTAAATCTTCATGACCTTAAATTTGGCAATGGATTCTTATATATGACAATGGACAGCAACAACACAAAAGAAAAAAACACAGATAAATCTGATTTCATCAACTTTAAAAACTTCAAAGAACACTATCAGTAAAGTGAAAGACAACCCACAGAATGGGAGAAAAGTTTGCAAAGCATTTAACTGATAAAGGACTTTTGTCAATAATATATAAAGAACTCTTGCAACTCAAAAAGAAAGAGAAAAAGAAAAATATTCCAGTTAAAAATTGGGGAATGAAATTGAATGCACATTTTTCCAAAGAAGATACACAAGTAACCAAGCCTTCTAGCCACTGAAATTGTGATAATCATTTCCCATTGTTTAAGCCAAACTTTAGTGTAATATTTATCATAGCAGCTGGGAAACTAAGACAAAATAAAACATGAGTACTCAATGATGAATAAATAATAGAAAATGATAATTTTGACTGTATAGGATAAGAAGTTAAGAAAAGTAACATCACTTAAGTCAAAAGACCAACATTAAAATGGGGGAATTATTTCTAACCTCCATGCAGAAAAAGACAATTTAATACACAAAGAGCACCCATACATCACTTAGGAAAAGATCAGCAGTACATATAAAAATAGGCAGCTAGAAAAAAAGCAATGATTATTTAAAAAAAAATAGGATGAGATCCTAATACAAGTAATTAGAGATACCTATAGAAATAGAAAGAAATGCCATTTCTTACCAGTAAGATTAGGGAACATTATTAAAGAAGTTTGATAGTCTATCATTGGCAAAGATGGGAGAATAGGAAGATTCATACATTCTTGATGGCAGGGTAAGTTGTTAAAACTAGATTGGAGGGCAGTTTGAAAATATTTATCAACATTTTAAATGTGTATCTGTTGTGCTTATAGAAATCTCTATGACTGAAAATCTCACCCAAATGTTCAGGCATACCTTGCACAGTAAAATGAGTAACATGAATTTTTTGGTTTCCTGGTGCACATAAAAGTTTTGTTTGCATTATACTGTAAAAAAGCCCACAACTCACATACTTTAATTAAAAATATTTTATTGCTCAAAAATGTTAACCACCTGAGCTTTCACTGGTTCATAATCTTTTTTTCTCGTGGAGGGTCATGCTGCGATATTGATGGCTGATCATGGTGGTGTTAGCTGAAGTTTAGGGTAGCTGTGGAAATTCTTAAAATAAGACAATGAAGTTTGCTGTATTGATAGACTCTTCTTTTCATGGACACTTTCTCTTTAGCATGCAATGCTGATTGATAGCATTTTACCCATAGTAGAACTTCTTTTAAAATTGGAGTTAATTCCTTGAAACCATGAGTGGTTTATCAACTAAATTTTGTATAATATTCTAAACCTGTTGTTGTCATTTCAACAATGTTCACAGCATCTTCACCCACAGAAAATTCCATCTCAATAAACCACTTTCTTTGTTCGTCCATAAGAGGCAACTCCTAATCTGTTCAAGTTTATCATGAGATTGTAGTAATTTAGTCATACATTCAGGTTCCACTTCTAATTTTAGTTCTTTTCCTCTCACCCCCACATCTGCAGTTACTTCTTCCACTGAAGTCTTGAGCCCCACAAAGTCATCCATAATGGTTGGAATCAACTTTTCCCAAACTCCTATTAATGCTGATATTCTGACCTCATCCCATGATTCAAGAATGTCCTTATGGCATCTAGACTGGTGAATTCTTTACAGAAAGTTTTCAATTGACTTTGTGCAGATTCATGAAAGGAATCACTATCAATGGCAGCTAAATCCTTACAAAATGTGTTTCTTAAATAATAGAACTTTGAAGTCAAAACAACTCCTTGATCCACGGACTTCAGAATGGCTGTTGTGTTAGCAGCCAAGAAAACATTATCTCATCAGAAGTCTTGAGTGACCTGTTACATTGTCAATGAGCAGTAATATTTTAAAAGAAATCTTTTTTTTTCTGAAGAGTAGATCTCAATAGTGGGCTTAAAATATTCAGTAAATCATGTCATCAACAGATGTGCTGTCATCCAGCCTTTGTTGTTCCATTGATAGATTCTAAGCAGAGTAGATTTAGCATAATTCTTAAGGGCCCTAGGAATTTTGGAATGGTAAATGAGCATCGGGTAAAACTTAAAGTCACCAGCTGCATTAGCCCCTAACAAGAGAGTCAACCTATCCTTGAAGCTGGGCATTGACATCTCCTATCTATGAACGTCCTGGATGGCACCTTCTTCCAATATAAGTCTGTTTCGATTACACTGAATATCTGTGGTACTTACCTTCAACAATTATCTTAACTTTCTGCGACTTCTGCATCAGCACTTGCTGCTTCGCCTTTTACTTTGAAGTTATGGAGATGGCTTCTTTCCTTAAACCTCATAAACCAGTCTCTGCAAGCTTCAAACTTTTCTTCTGCAGTTTCTTCACCTTTCTTAGCCTTCGTAGAATTTAAGAGAGCTAGGGCCTTTCTCTGGATTAGGTTTTGGCTTAAGGGAATGGAATGTAGTTGCTGGTCTGAACTAAAACTAAAACTTTTTCCATATCAATAATATGTCTGTTTCATTTTCTTTTCATTCGTGGGTTCACTGGAGTAGCACTTTTAATTTCCTGCAAGAATTTTTCTTTGCATTCACAGCTTGGCTAACTGTTTGGCACAAGAGGCCTAGCTTTTGGCCTATTTTGGCTTCTGATATGCCTTCCTCACTAAGCTTAATCATTTCTAGCCTTTTACTTAAAGTGAAAGACACACTACTCTTCCTTTCACTTTAACACTTAGAGGCCACTATAAGGTTATTAATTGACCTAATTTCAATATTATTGTGTCTCAGGGAATAGGGAGAGGAGATAGATGGGGGACCAGCTGGCCAATGGAGCAGTCAGAACATACACAACCTTTATCAATTAAGTTTACTGTCTTATATGGGTGAGGTTCTTCAAGTCCCAGAACAATTATAATAGTAACATCAAGTATCAGTGATCACAGATCACCAGAATATATATAATAGTAAAAACGTTTGAAATATTATGAAAATTACTAAAATATGACAGAGACATGAAGTGAACACATGGTGTTAGAAAAATGATGCCAATAGACTTGCTTAGCACGGGGTTATCACAAACTTTCAATATGTAAAAAACATAATATATGCATTGCTCAATAAAGCAAAGCACAATACAATGAGGTATGCCTGTACAGCATTTATATGACACAATCCATTTAGTTATGAGAAATAGTGGAGACATGGGAACAGCCTGTGTCCTAGTGATAAATCCATACCCAGCATGACTGCATTTTTGTTCACACCTCTATTCAAACATCCCCTCCTTCATGAACAGCCTATCTAATGTGTGCTCCAGATATTGTTTTGTTTACCAATGTGTAGGAAGCACTCAAACATTTCTTAAAATAACGCTATTTTTACTGTCATGAAAGGATAGTCATAATATGTTAAGAGAGAAATGCAAATCCTAGACTTTTATGATCACATTCATAATTTGTAGAAAAATCTATGTATAAATATTTTTTGGGTGTGTGTAGAAGGTAACTGAAGGAATGTAAACCAATTTATTAACAATGGTTCATTCAGAGGAGTGGAATGGGGAACTTAGCCCTTTCACTTTTTTCACTTTGAACTATTTGCATATTTTTTTTTTAAAACAAGGAGCACGTGTTTGACACTTAAAAACTCCAAGAACAACAAAGTGTTGACAAACTTTGAAATAGATGACAAACCTTTTAATTATTGACATACTTAAACAATTTCAAATTGGATTTGTATAAATTTTTCTGTGGGATGAAAATTTTACTCCACTAGATTTTCTCTCTAGGGAATGAGTGAATGAGAGAGAGAGCTCAGACACGTGGTGCAGTGAGTGCACGTATGTGCTTGCTCAGAGGGACTTGTGTGCTTCAGTGCTTCTTCCCACTCTTTTCCCACTGGAAATGTGTGGGGAAGTTTGTAGGCAAGACAAAGAAGTGGTGATATACAAGGGGAGAGGAACACCCCAAATAGTCCTTTTTTACTCCACATTGACCCTCCCAGGACACCAATAGCAGTATTTTTAATAGAGAAAGTGAAAGTTGACATATGTTCATTATTTCAGGAAGACTCTATTAATGTAGGGAACTGGGAGTATATACATGTTTTCTCCATATTGTTATTATTATTATCCAGATGAAACTTATTTTGTGCAAAATACCTACTGTATTTTTAAGATGGTTTTAAAATAGTATAGGTTTCATATGCACTTTTTTTTGTTAGCATTGATGGATGCTCATAATATGTTATATTCTTGTAACTTTTGCAATGCACTTTAAGTGAAAAGCCTGATTTAAAATATATAAGAACAAATGGAATTTGAATAGTAAGTGGGTAAGAACTATACAACCTCTGTTTCTATTACTTCTGCTACTACTAGGAGTATCACTTATTGCTGACATCGAGTGCTCAGTTTATGCTAGAAAGTATTCCAGGTGTCTCAGACACGTGTTGACTCAATATATGTATAATGTATTTAGAAGTGTGCTTGGAACATATTAAATGCTCATAAGTATCAGTATCTATTTTTATATGCAAGAAAGAGTGCTATTACTATTTACACAGGAGAAAACGGAGTCACTGAGAGTTTAAGTAAACTTTCTCAAGGACATGCAAGTAATAACTGGCCTTCCCAAGATTTGAACAAGGCGGTCTGACTCCTGAGTCCATATTAACATTAATTCTATATATTTTTTTTCAGTAAAAGAAATCTAAATTCTATTGCCTTTGTCATGTAATTGATCCATATTATCTGAACCTTAGATTGGGAGAGGGAAGCAAAACACAGGGAAAAATAAATTCATTTGCTGTATTGTGTTTTAAAAAATTCCAAATAAGTCACACAGCAAGCTACTCTAAACGTTAGACGAAATTATTTTAGCCCAAACTTGAAAAGCCTTCTTGTAGTATAATAAAATAGGCTTTAAGCACAACAAAGACATGTTGCACAATGATCTAGGATTGAAAAGGAAAGGAGAGGTTTATTTTAGGTTAGTGGATTGCAATTACCCAATTGGAATATTAATTCTGCTCATCTTCCTTTAAAGGATATTTCAACTTTTGTTTTACTCTTGGTTGGTACATCAAATTACTGAAAACGGGATGTTCCTAGAAAAAAAAAATCTAATTCCCAGCATTGAGGAGCAAATGCACGTCTATTACTAATTGTTGTCATTGAAACAGAGTACCAGGGAAAATCAAATAGTAATTTTAATAATTTTTAAAAATTCACTTTTTTTGTGCAACAAGAAAAGCAGAGGGAACATGTTTCAGAGCTTAAGTTTCTTCCCCCACTACTAAATGAGGAGAAACTTTGGAATGAGTTGGTTGTCTTTGTCAGTTCCATTTCATTTCATTCTGTGAAATATAAAGAGGTGTTACAAGGCTCATATATTTACTGGACACTTTTCTATTGAAAATGCTGAAGTCCACATACCCAATGTGCATCTGTACTGCAACAGCATTATTCACAACGGACAACTTCTCCCTTTTGAACATGTCCATAATGATAACACAACCTGTAGTATAGAACTCAATACACCTGTTGCAGCCAAATGTCAAAGCAGAAAAAAAGAAGGCCACATTACAGTGCAGAATAAGGTGTGAAAAAATCCATCAGAAAACAAAATAAAATTTCTCCAGTAGAATAAAAGATGAGGAGACAGTCACATGATTTCCAGTTCTGTGTTTATATTCTACTGGAGAGCCCAATTATCAAACTTATAACCCATGAGATACTGTAAGCTTTCCAATCATGAACTTCAGTGGCAAGGTATGAAAAAGAGATATTGTCTACTTAATGTGTTTCTTGATGTTCCCAGAGCTCTACAAACTGTAGAGAGAGTGTGTTACTTTATAATTTCTATTGGAATGCTGCCTTTAAAAAATAACAATTGCCATCTTTGCTATATTACTTAGTACTGAAAACCCCAAAGAAAGACTCTTGCTAAAGAATCACCTTTGAATTTGCCATGCTTTAAAATTCCATTCTATGATTCATTAGCCAAACCTTTTTTAAAATAATAAAGCACTTAGTTATTTGTATGTATAAGGGTTGCGTATTTAACCATTTCAACTACATCTATGCTATCTTTTTAAATGAGTACACATGAGTACCTTAAATGTGAAGCTTCCAAAATGTAGGAATTAAATGATATTTATTCTGTACAGAAGCCAGCACAACCCTTAATAAATGTTTTTTGATGATGCTGCTGAGGAAGAAGAGGATATTAGATTAAATGTGGTCAAATATTCTAAGAATTTAAAAGGCTTGCATCAGCTTTTGTTCCTCATATGTTAGGTGAGAGAAACAAAAGCTGAGGTCATGGCATGGAAGTCAAATAGTTGTCGTTGGTGTAGGTCAGGGCTGGAATAGTATCAAATACCCTGCATTTTATTTCTCTTTAATTAATATTTGTTAGATTCATCCTTTTCAGGTACCCTGGGATCCTGTTTCTGAAATCTAGTCCCTTTGCTAACACTCTGAATTTGGTGAAATCTTGAAATTCAAGATGTCTCCTTTTCATCACCAAATGAACAACAACAAAAAAAAGTCTGAGAGAGATTAGTACAGTAGCACAGCTTCCTCCAGGTGTTTTAACATCCTTTTGAGTGATATATATCCATTTTTCTCTATGCACCTTGGTTATGATTATTCAACCAAATTGTATGGGCAAACATCCCTTATTATCATTATTTTTTCCTATCTTAGGCAATAGTTACACTGTCAGTCAGGATAGCTTTGATAATAAACTCCAAAATCTTCGCGGTTGTATTATTTTCTACTGCTATCTAACAAATTACTACCAATTTAGCAGCTTAAAACAACACGCTTTTATTATCTCACAGTTTTCATGAATCACAAATCTGGGCACATCTTAGCAGGGTCCCCTGCTCTGGCTCTTACAGGACTACAAACTGGGCTGTGCTCCTTTCTGGAGCTTGAGGCTCTCTTTCAAACTCATGTGGTTGTTGGCAGAATTCAATTCCTTGAGGGGCCAGCTTTTTTCCTGGCTGTTGAGCATGGGCTGCCCTCAAGTCGGAGAGGCTAACCACTTTCTTGCCACCTGGTCCTTCCCGCAGGCAGTTCATAGCGTAGCATCTTGCTTCAACAAGGCCAGCAAGAGAGACTGTTCCCTTCAGTTTGCTAAAACCCTATTATATAATGTAATGTCATCATGGGAGTGACACTACACCAGCTTTGCTATATAACAATCTCTTCAAAGCATTGACTATCTCATCACCTTTGCCTTGACCTATTGGTAAGAAGCAAGGCACAGGTTTTGCCCACAATCAAGTGGAAAGAATTATACAGGGGCATGACTCATTGGGGGTCACTTTAGGATGTGCCTGTCACAGTGTTTTAACAAAATAAGGGGTTATTCCTTGTGCATATAAAGTCTGATGTAGTTTTGGGTAACTATGCAGGGCAGCTTTCCTCCTATGTAGAGGCTCAGTCATCCAAGATGCTTGAGCCCGGTGATACTTTAACCTCAAACCAAGATCATGATCATTGTGGCAAGGGAAAAGCGTCTTTAAAGTCAACAATTAAAATGGTCACTTGCATTCACAATCAACTGGCTCATACTAGTCATAAGTCCCTACCTAATTGTAAGGGGATGGGGAAAGATAATCATCCCATATGCCTGAAAGGAAAAAGAACTAGATATGAGTGAGCAGCCTTTATTTTTATGACAGGTTTTCTAAGAAACATTGCTCAAGATTTTAATGAATTATATACACACTAAACAAAAAATAAACTTAATTAGCCTACTATTAAAGCTTTACAACATGCTTTCACCTGTTTGCTTATTGATTTTGATAGCCACCCTGTGAATTATATTTTTTTCATTTTTATTTTCTAATTCCCATTGTACATATCAAAAAGAGACTCTCAAGAGATAAAACAAGTTATGCAAAGTTACATATTTAACTAGTGGACCAAACCTAGCCTGTCTGAGCTCTAGTATAGTGTTTACTTAGACTTCTAGGGTAAGTCTAAGGGAAAATTGGTTATTTAAGCCCACAAATATTGGCCTTTCACCATAGAAGGATGTCTCAACTATGCCTGCTACCTTGGGTTTACTATGATTTACCCCATGGAAACTTGAATTTAATTGGAGATTCCCATGCAGCATATGTATCAGCAACCACTGTTTAGGGTTGGTCTGTGTTCCCAAATTTTTGAGGCCTTGGAAAACAAAATTAGAGACAACTTGTCTCCGTAATGATAATTTCTAGTGATATTATTATGATAAATATGATAATGAACAGATTTCTAAGAGTAGAATATCCATGGATCTCAGTCTGTGCAAGTTTAGTTAGAAGTATTGTAAACATGTCTGGGGAATGAAATCTTCTTCTGAAAAAGAGGAAATGGTTTAAATAATGAAGAAATCCTCCCTTTCCTAATAAAAGGCTTGGCCTTGTTAATTGCATGCTCTGACAATATGGACAATCATTAGTTTTTGTGGTACATTTAACATAATCGATGTAGATATTTGTATTTGCACAGATCTTTTCTCTTACCTTTTTTTTTCATGCCAGGAACCTTACTCACCTTCATACCTCAGTGCTGGTGAAAAGCCTCTGCCCCATAATACACTTCAGTTTATTAAATATTCAGAGCATCTAATTTGCTAAAATATATGGAGCTTCAAGCATTATAATCAATAACTTTTCTCTACTTTTTCCTTTTATCTAAAATAGTTTAATTTACTTTACCTAAATGTTTTTGTTTTAATAAAAATATTTAGCATTACTGACTCTGGTCTTTGTGAGATTTTCTGATAGCTTTCCAGGACTAACTCTTCTAAAATTTGCATGGCTGCATCCTGCCCCTATTTTCTATAGGACTTGAATGGGTCTGTTTAATTGTGGTAGACATTCCTCTCCCCCCACCATAATCACCACAATGAGCCATTCCATGTTACCTCAGTGCCTAATTGAAGATGCAATAAGCTATATCCCACACCACAACATTTTCTAGGTTCTAATCTAGTCTAACATCGCAGCTCCAAGTTCTTGCCTCTATCTGAGCCGATGACACTCTTAAAATCCAGATGCACCTCAGGCCATACCCAGTGAACTCCAAAACGTGGTCAGTCATTTTTTTCTAGCTCAGTCTACAGAGTTTGTGTGCCAGAGGATTTGCTTTAGGTTAACAGACTGCTGCAGTGCTAATGAAAACACATGCAAAATTGCACACACAGTCTTTTTTCTCTTAAATAAGTGCCCATTAAAAATAACTATATGATAATTAATGAGGAAGGAAGGTAGTGCAGAGTAGATGGTTTGTCAATATTGTAGTTAGGTCATTCATCTGTGGAGCAGTGATATTCACCTACTTTCTCCTTTGTTTCAAAGCTGTAGAGTTAATATTTTACTTCTTATTTTAGACACTCTCTCAAGCATTATTTTAAACAGGCAAACAGGGACCACTTCCAAGATAAAGAAAGTCACCATTCTTTGATGATGAATTCATAATGAAGGGAATCCTCATTCCAAATGAACTTCTGTAAGGTGTCATTCCCCTGAAACTAATGTTCCTAAGTATGTGGGGAGAACCAGTTAATGAATGTTAAATTAAACTGTAACATACTTAGAGACATGGGTGATGTTTATGTGACACTGGTTTACTTTAAAATACTCCCTCTTGACCTTTACAAAAATAATATGATAGCAATTTGAGGTGAATATTTACAGTAGGTGGAAATAGTTCTGAAGTGCTAATTCCCAAACCACTGTTTGCAAAATATCCCAGCTTCTTTGATCTACATTTTCATAGGCATCTTCAGGCAGACATGGGCAAGACTGCAAGTTCAACAAGATGATTTCTTACTTGAGAGCAGACGATACCTGCAGTCCTTAAATGGCACGAACCAAGTAGATCAGGTTACTGAGGAATTCAAGTATTTTGTCAAATGAGAGCACCTACACGCAGATATAAGCTACATTTGCAGAAAGCCTGAAAATGGGGAACTCAGAGGGCATATAACTTTTTAAGTGAAAAATCTATAAATAGTAATATTTGGTAGTTTTACATTTAAAAGTGCTATTTTAACAATCACTTCTATTTCTTGATCAATATCATCTTTGCAGCCGGTACCTCTCTATTCAGTTCTTAAGTATTTTTAAGTTGTGGGGAAAATATTTTAAATCAAAGCCACAAAATAAGCATAGTTAGAGAGCTAACATGAGGATTTTTACTTCATTTACATTCATTACATATTATGAGTTTAATTACCTTCCTCAAATAACACCAGTATGAAGGAAAGATGCTGAAGAAGGCGTACTTCTATGATGATTTTATTGATTGTGACTGATGGATGGCATCAACATTTCATAGTGAAGAATCATGGTTTTGTTACATCAGGAAAATTAAATTGGGAGAGTTATTTTCTTTCCCAGTGATAGTGGCAGTTAGAATATTTCACCTGTAATGAGATGTGTGCGTTATGTGCCATCGTGAACCACGGCTCAGCCATTAAATATATGTAAATGAAGAGAAACACAAGAGAGCCCGGGCATAATAACGTGCAGAACAGAGAAATGGATCCTGGAAAGTGATTAATTTATTTGATGATGCCTCAAGTGAGGAATTTTAGGTCACAAATGAAGTGACAGAATGACAAATTACCATTTTAAAGAATTTACTGGGCATCATTACTGAACAATTGTCAGGTAGTTTATGGTGGCTGAGAAGATGGTATAAATATAGATCTTTTCCTTATCTGAGATGAATTATTAATCACCTTTTTAAAAATCTTTGTGAGTGATGGTTGGCTGTCTGATTGGAAATAATGTGTTCTACAATTTTAACTAAATTCTAATATGATATGTAACAGGAATCTTTACAATTAAAGTCTCAGTGGAGAGTGGTAGGAGGTTTACAGTCAATTGCAGTTTTAATGTGATAGAAGAGGATGAATCCACTGGCATATTTCAATAGATTTCCTTAGGTATATTATCCCTGCTGTGATGTTATTCAAATGTTTACAGTTTATTTTCATTTGAAAAATGACATTCAGATACTTAAATTGTTTTCCTTGGTTTATTAGTTAATGAAAATGAAATTCTAGTAATTACTATAGTTTTGCAGTCTGCCACATTATTTAAAGTGAAGTGACTGGCTTTGTCAGCTAGACTGTAAATGTCGACTTCCTGCATTTTGTTCAATTTTTGTTTGCTTTATCTTTGTCACGTCGTTTCTCTGTCTATATGTCACTATGTCTAATACCAGAAACCGGGTTGTGGAAGAAAAAATAGGAGTTTGAAATAAAGATGTTTTCTCAAGTTTATTTTTACGTTTTGATAATTATGTAAAATGCCAAAAGGGAAAAAAAAAAACAATATGAGGTGCACTGAAAAATCTAAGCACATTTTTAAATGTCTGTATGTGTCAGGCAACTTAAGCCCAAGTTTAGATGTCTAATCTTGTTTAATCAGGTAGAAATATCTGGCTCAAACGTACTTGCTATTACAAAGTTCCTTTTCTTAAGAATAAGAATTTAGGTAGAGGGTTTGTTTTTTAAATAGTGCATGCTAAATATTAACAGAGTAGAAATGTCCAGAGAACTATTTTTAACCAGCTTGTTTCAAAGCAAGCAAATACCAGTTACTATTTTGCTTTTTAGATGGGAAGGCTCAAAAAGACTGATCTATCACCTAGAAGCAAACTTGGGATCTTGTTCCTTTTTCCCTTTTATGTCATTTTAATCTCAATTCATGCTGAGAGTACATGAAAACTTTAAATAAGTATTCCCTGTGTTACCCGTGGCATCTTACATTGCTGAACTGGCAAGAAATTTAATTTGAATGTGCATACTACTTTTTAAACTCATTTTGCTTTTGCTTTTCTACCTCAACTTGGGTGATAAAATTCACCGATACTTTCAGTCATTAAAGAAAGAAGAAAAAACAATTCCTTTGCCTTTTCTTTCAGGATCTAGACTATCTATGGCATACTGAGTTTAGGGAGCACGGTAGTGGTCTGCTTGGTGCTACCTATTTTGTGATGGACATTTAGGTTCCCCTGGTGCCCCTCAGGGGACATTTCAGTCATTCTGCTCCAGCATGTTTCCACTGGAGTTGACCCTCAACTCTAGCTCTCACTTTTCTTATTCTTGCTTGCCACAGAAAACATGAACATACATACAAAGAATGAGGGCATGCCCCTCTATGCAAAATTCAAATCCTGCATGAGGTGTGGCGGAAAGATCGGACGTGCTTAACCTAGCACAGGTCATAACGATGGAGAGTGTATCAGAAGAGAAAACGACTGCTTGATGTGAACTGAATCTTGCTGCCACCACTCTAAATACCTTTCGTCCCCTGCCAGATTTGGATCAGCTGTCAAATGGTGTTGCAAAAATGAATCGAAGATGCATTTACCTCCAAAGCATCGAGAGAACAAAATAAAAGCTTCCTAAGTAAAATAGTAAGGAATAGATTTTTAAATTTACATAAAAAGCATGAGAAAGGAGATGTCTTATGCATTTTCAAGATTATATTTTCTGGCCCTTTGTATGATTCAGGTATGTGATTGAGGAGGAAGAGGAATATTTGATTAATTTCAACATCAAGGTGTGGTCACTGTATACCTAGAGCATCAAGGAAGAAAACTATGTTGTTTATGCCCTTCAGAATCCTACAAACTGATTCACAGTTGTGCTATGGAAAATGTCCAAGCATTTCTTATAATTCTACAAACTGAGATTTATGAGGAATTTTATCATACTGCAATGACTTAATTTTGTTCATTTCTTCTATTTATATTAGGCTTGGTTCATACCAGGTGGAGCACTTTTTCTCTATAAATCCTTGCAGGGACATTCCTCCCATTAAAAGACAATCTGGCCTTTTTTCAGCTTGGAAGAGGCCAGGATGCAACTTTCTTCGGTCGCCCGGCATCTAAGTTCATGTGACACCAGCTGCCTCCTCCGTGCCGCCCAAGTTCGACCCCAGTGAGATAAAGTCCTACACCTGAGGTGCATGGGTGGGGAAGTCGGTGCCACCTCTGCCCTGGCCCCCAAGAACAGCCCCCTCGGTTTGTCTCCAAAAAGGGTTGGTGATGACTTTGCCAAGGCAACCGGTGACTGGAAAGGTCTAAGGATTACGGTGAAACTGACCATTCAGAACAGACAGACCCAGATCTAGGTGGCACCTTCTGCCTCTGCCCTGATCATCAAAGCTCTTAATGAACCATCTAGAGAAAGGAAGAAGCAGAAAAATATTGAGCACAGTAAAAATATCCACTTTAGATGAGATCGTCAGCATTGCTGGACAGATGCAGCACTGAGCTTTAGCCAGAGAACTCTCTGGAACCAGGGAAGAGATTCTGGGGACTGCCCAGTGTGTGTGGGCAGCAGGGTGGATGGCCGCCACTCTCGTGACATCATAGATGACATCAACAGTGGAGGAGTGGAGAGCCAAGCTAGTTAAGGACCACAAAGGAAAATATTTCAATTAATGTTCATTTGACAGCCAAAAAAAAAAAAAAGAATAATTAAAACAAGACAATCTGACAACAGAGCTTCAGACACAATCATTCCACTATTTCTCAAATCTTTTATTGTGAAAATTTTCAAACACATAGCAAGTGAACATCCATGTAGGTACCACCTAGATTCCATCATTAATATTTTCCTTACTAATTTTGACACATATCTAACCATTCATCCAGCAGTTCATCTTTTAACTTTAATGTATTTCCAGAGTAAATTGCAGACATCAGTAAACTTTCCCTAAATACTTCAACATGTCTATCATTAATTAAAGGCTAATATTTATTTTTTCTCTTATGAAGTGAATTTTATATACAATGAAATATATATTTGCTTTTTTCAATAAATGCATATACCTGCATAACCTAAACTCCTTTCAAGATCTGGAAAACGGTCACCCCAGAAAATTCTTTCATCCCCTTCCTAATTGATCCCTCACCTCTACCCCAACACAGGAAAACACTGTTCTATTTTTTTTTCCCCAACATAGATTAGTTTTGGCTGTTTTAAAATTTCATATAAAATGAAATCATATGGTCTGTTCTATTTTGTGTCTGGCTTCTCTCACTCAGAAAAACATTTTTTTGAGACCCATCCATGTTTTTATATGTATCAGTGGTTTGTTTCTTTTTATTGCTGAGTAGTATCACATTATTTGAACACACTGTACTTTGTTTATACATTCTCTAATTGATGGACAGCTGGACTACTAGTTTATGGGTATTAAGAATAAAGCTACTAACAACATTCATTTTATGGTCATGTTTTTATTCATTAGGATAAATACCTCTGAATGGAATTCTGTATCATAGAGTAGGTAGGTGTATGGTGGTTGTTATAAGAAACTGATGCAAGTTTTAAAAAGTCATTGGTCATTTTATAGACCTATCAATGATAAATAAATTTCTGGTTGTTTTATATCTTTGACAATATCTGGTGGTATCAGTCTTTTTATTTTAGCTGGCCTTGCATATTTATTTTTCCAATTTTTTTCTTCCTTATCTCTCTGGTGTCATCAATCATTTCTTTCTCAAGGAATTTAAATTTTTTTTATCAGCCTTCAAATTGTTCTACTGTTTTTCTCCTTGTGAAACAAAACAAACAAAATAAAAATTTTGACCAAATACTGCCCCCACCCCCAGCTACCAAACTATTTCTCTCCTTTCCTGAACAACTGTTTCTCAACTTTATTAAGTAAGCTTCCTCTACTTTATCACTTCCAATTTCTGGACTTCAAGATGTTGGGTTTCCTTAGCTCTTGGTCCTTGGACCTCTTATGTTCTAATGCTTCACCCTCTCCATACAGAATCACTTTGATTCCAATGGCTTTCATATAGATCTCTGTGCCAACATTTCTTAAATTTACATCTCTGGCCTGTACTTCCCTTGGAGTTCCATCTGCCTATTTTACATTTTCACTTGTATATCATTCAGTCATCATATCTGATTTTGAACTCATGCTCTTGCAAGTATGCTGTTCCTCCAGGATTCTTAACCTCTGCCAGGATTGGGCATTTCCTTTTCTCCCTAACTTAAAAGTATTCTAATCATTTGCAAAACTAGTTAACAAAATCTAAAAGATATAGTTCAGGAAAAATAACAATGATCTCAAAGTAAATGTCTAAAATACCTAATGTCTACAAAGAAATAGGCAATAGTTAGAATGAATGAAAAAGCGATATATCAATTCTTAGGGGATTTAGCTAAAGTTGTTCACAGTGGAAAATTTTCAACCTTGAGAAGGATAAACAAAATGAGTTGAGCAATCATATTCAGATAATAGAAAAGATGAACATAAAAATCCCAAATACATAGAGAATTAAAGAAATAGACATCAGAAATAAAATAGAAGTGATGTAAGAAGGAACACAGCAACCAGGTTCATCAAAAAAGTCAAAAATTTATTATTTGACTAGGCTAGCAAAAATAACTAAAACTCCAGCAAGACTGGTTGAAATAAGGAGAAAGAAGACCCAAGTAAACAAAATTCAGAATAAGAAAACAGGAACAAATACAGTAGAGATTAAGAAGATAATTAGAAAATATTATGAACAACATTTATGCCAAGTTATAAATGTGAAAATTCAGGCTAATTTGTCAAATTCTGAGTAAAATGTAACTTATCAGGAGCTCAAGAATAAATAGAAAATTGGAATAGTCCCCTCAATACTAAAAGCATTTAAACAGTAATTAAAAATAGTTGCACAAAGGAACACCAACTTCGGAAGATTTGGAATAAGCAAATATAAATTTATAATAAATAAACAAAACTAAAATAACCTATTAGAAAACTTGACATAGAATGATAAATCCTTAATCTGATAAGTGTATCTACCAAAATCCTATTTCATCTGGTCTACCAATGGTGAAATTTTACACTAATTCCCTTTAAAATCAGGAATAACACAAGAATGCTTTTTTTCACCTATATCTAATCTCTACATTTTTTGCATTTCACAATCAAGAAAAAAAAGTGGAATAGTTTTGTTTTGAAAATACAAAGTTGTCAATATTTTTAGATATGATTGTCTATACAGACTACTGAAAAGAATAGATTTATTAAAATAAATAAGAGTTTTGTAAGCATATATATCTATATATACATATCATATATAAATATATATAGATAGATATCATAATAATACACAAAAGAAAATTAGTGTAGCTATATTTATATCAGTTAGAGTAGACTTAGGCAAAAAGCATTATGCAGTGTTTTGTTTTGTTTTGTTTGAGGTACCAGAGGTTGGGGATTGAACCCAGGACCTCTTATATGGGAAGCTGGTGCTCAATCACTGACCCTCATCATCTTTCCTGAGTTGGTTTTTTCATTTGTTTTGTTTGTTGTTTGTTTATGTTTTTTCAGGAGGCACTGGGAACTCAACCGAGGACCTCCCATGTGGGAGGAGGGTGCTCAACCACTTGAGCCACATCCACTCCCTTTGCAGTGTTTTTAAGAATCAATTCAAAAAAGAAAACAACCCAATCATAAAGGGAAAAGACGTGAACAGGCATTTCACAAAAGAAGCAGCATGAAAATCTAATAAACAGATGAAAAGATACTCACATTTCAGGCACCTCCCTTAGAGAAACCTTGCACATTGCACTAGAAGAATGTTCATAGAGTATTGTTTAAAGCTGCAAAATATGAATGTCCATCAATGTTAGAGTGAAGAAATAAATTAAAATATATGTTTTTAGTGGAAGGATACCATACTAGAACAGTTCTTTATGTGCCTTTTTATGGATGTCTTCTACAAACATAAGACTTAGTAAAAGCAGTAGAACTCAGCGGATTGCATTCACAATGATTATACTCATATAAAGTTCAAAACTGTGCAAAAATAAACCATTCTTATTTATGGATGCATTCGTATACAGTTAAAATATAAAGAAAGCAAGTTAATTGTAAATACTCAATTCAGGCTAGTGATTAGCTCCATGAGAGGTAGGAGGGGAACAAACTTGCTCAAGTACACACGGTGGTTTTCCAATGCATTGTTAATATTATGTTTCCCAAACCAGGTGGTTGTTGCTTGACTATTCAGTTAAATAGCATTATTATATTTCATGTAAACATTATATACACTTTGTTATGCATGAATTACGTGTATAAAATATTTTAAAAACAAAATAATAAAATACACTTTTGAATATGAATAAAGACCTAAGTTTGGAGATGGAAAAACTGATATTATTCCAGGTAAAAATCAATATAAACACAGTCTACATAGACATATTCCTTTAATATCTTATATTTAAATAAAAAATTATACATATCTATTGAAAGAGGGAAAAGGGCAACCATGAAAAATTGGATGCCTCCCTTGTAACGAAATTTATTTAAATAATGATATAAATAGTTCTACTTTTGGGATAATGTATAGGATTTCTGCACCTAATTAAGCAATTATCATATGTAAAAAGAGTGAAAAGTCATCATAAACTAGATAAAGTCTTATTTGCTATAGTCTTTTCTATATTTTCTGGGGGAGAACATCTTAAATTGCCACTGTGTGAAAGTGTGAAATTTTGCCTGGATAATTGCTGGATTCAGTCTTGGATACTTGATTGACAACCAAAATTCTATTTCATTTTATCTTGTTTTGAACTGCACCAAGAGTCAAAGATTTTCTTTAGAGTTTCTCTCTGGATATCGCCAGTTTTTCTTAGACTCTAACCCATGCTTTCAACTTCACTTTGGGTTGCTTATTTGATGCAGATTAAGCAATATTTCCAATATGAGAGGAAAAACTGTGTGTTTTAGTTTGCCAAAGGGCTGCTGATGCAAAATATCAAAGAGACTTACTTGGGGAAAAGCTTACAGTTCCAAGCCTGTGAAAAGTCCAATTCTAGGCACCACAAGAGGTGCTTTCTCACCACCATCAGCTGCTACGTGGTGAAGCAAGACAGCTGCCAATCTCTGTCGAGGTCTCAGCCTTCCCTTCCGAAATCTACTGTGTCTCCTGAGTTCAACTGTGGGTAACTAGGCACATAGGGCTTGTCTCTTACTGGGCCTCTGCTCTTTGAGCCTCTCATTTTTCTCACATGGTAAGATCAAATATGGTGGCTCCCTTTTTCTGTGTGTGTGTGTCTCTCTTTGTGTCTCCATTTTTTTTTTGTGGTAAAATATTGTTGACTTTAATAATTCTTAGAGACACAGTGAATTTCTTAGTCACATTAAAGTGACAGAGACAGGGAAGGGGAAAGTGAAGGAAAGATTGTGACATATTATTAATTTCCTAGGCTGCTCAAAGCAATACCATGAAATGGTTTGCCTTAAGCAACAGGAATTTACTTGCTTACAGTTTTGAGGCTGAGAAAATGTCCAAATCAAGGCACCATCAAGGTGATGCTTTGTTCTTGAAGACCAGCTGCGAGCAATACTTGTCTCTGTCTAATAGCAAGACACATGGTGGATATCTGCTGATCTTTCCTTTCTCCCCCAAGTTTTGTTGCTTTCAGCTTCTTGTTTACATGGATTTCTCTCTCCCATATTCATTTGGTTTATAAAGAACTCCAGTAAAGGATGAGGTGGGCCACACCTTAACTCAAGTAACCACATTAAAACGTATTACATATAATGGGTTCACATCCATAGAAATGGAAAACCTTTAAGAATATGAGTTTCTATAGTACATATAACTTCAAAGCATCACTTTTCACCTTCTGAAACCACAGAAACATATTCTTTCCACATGCAAATGCATTCATTCCATCACAATATCCCGAAAGCCTTAAGTCATTTCTGCTAAGTTCAAAGTCTTATCAAAATCGATTACAGGTGTTGTGTGTCCCAGGGCATAATTCCCTCAGTCTGTGGACCTATGAAACCTAGAAAACAAGTTATTTGCTCCATTACATAAGGGAGGGACAGACATATGATACACATTTCCATGCCTATAGTGAGAAACTGGAAGTAAAGCAGGGGTCACTGGCCCCAAACAATCCCCAAACCCTGCAGAACATGCTTCATTAGGTTTCTGGCCTAAACTTCATCTATGGAAAGATATTTTGTCCAATGGGCTTGACGGAGTGACAGGCCTAACCTTTCCTATGCTTGCAAAGTGGCCATACACTCTCCAAATTGTGGGGTGAAGGCTCCACCCCTTCCAAGTATTAGGGTGATGGCTGAGTACTCCACAATCACCAGGGCACAGTCTCAACCCTCTCAAAACAGTAGGGTGGTTGCCAGACCCTTCACAATCCCTGGGGAATATGCTCTACCCTCTCTGCAGACTGAAGTGGCAGTTCTGATATCTTTATGCCTAAGATTTCAGTACTCATATTATCCCTTTCCTTTCACATTTTCCTATAATTTGTAAGGATTAATCAGGCTGCACTTTCCACACTTGGCTTAGAAATCTTCTCAGCTACACATCCAAGCCCATCACTTTCAAATTCTGCCTTCCATCTGACATCAGAACTTTATCGTGCTTCCATTTTTATCAGCAAAAAATGATGCCAAAATAAAAGTCCCAATATTAACTAAGAAAAGCAAATGCTTGGAATGTGCAGGATATACAAATTAATTTGCTATCAGAATATTATACTTGTTCATCTGAGTAACTCTAGGAGATTTTAAATAAAGTGGAAACCATGATTCAGTTTGAGCTTTATAAACAATGGAAAGCAAAGAAGAAATAGAGGAACCTTCTTAAAATACATTGTACTTCTTGAATCTAAGGATTCAACTCTTTCAAATGTTTTGGAAAATTTCAGCTGTTATCTTCAACTATTTTCCTCCCTAACATTTTCTGTATTTTCTCCTTACATGTCATTGAACATATACTGGGTACCTGTTATACATACATTTAGACCTTCTTTTTCTGCCATTCTGTGACAACTTTTCTTCCATATTTTAATTTCTTTATTGCTTTTTCTTTATGCTGGATAATTTTTTCAGGTATATCTTCTAGTTAATGAATTCTCTCTTTAGTAGTGTCTGAGCCTAACCTATGTAATGAATTATTTATTTCTATTTTTATATTTTTATTTCTAAAAATTCTATGTGATGCTTATAAAAAATAAATCTATTATTATTTTAATGCTGTCTCCTTATTTCCACCAGGATTCTATACCTTTCTTTATCTCTTTAATCATTTAAATAGACTGTTAATTTAACAATATGTGAAAATTATGGGAACAGAGCAATGAGCCAAAGAGAGTCCTGTTTTTATGGAACTTTCATTTTAGTGTACAATTTGTTGTATTTCCATTGCCTATTGTTTCTTTGTTCTCTGAAATTTTGGGGAGAAGATGGCATAATATAAACCTGTTTTTTTATATTTGCTCACTCTTACTCATGCCAAAATATTTCTTTTTATGTTTTGTAATAGTAATTTTAAAAACTTATTGTGAGTTCCTCTTAAACATTACCTCTGCCTGCACTCCATCGCATCCCATGTTCCAGAATAGCCTATAGAATTGATTGCTGAAAGATTTCTTCTGAGTTGTAGTGACATTCCAGTCTCAAGACAATATTATTTAGGTTAATTTATTGGCTTGGTTTTCCTAGAAAAAATAATCGAGATTTCAGATTCCTAACACCCTTGAAATGTAGGTTAAGATTTAAAATTTTTTCCAGAATATTTGCTTTTCTTCCATGAATTTTATAAATGCAGTTTTGCATTTTGAAATAGTCTTTATTTTCATAATGTCAGGGTGGCTAGGGGTTGGATCTCATCATTGTCTAGCTCACATAAGAGAACTTAGAGTCTTTTGAGTGCTATCAAAGATGGGCCAGGAAAAGAGCTATTTTAGCTATTTCTGGGTGAGGTAGGATGACTTGGATATAAAATGATTTAATTACAGAGAAAATGGAAAATATCAGAATGCAAACTGGAATGATCTTTCATGTTTAATATCTGCATCTAGGAAAAAAAGATCCCTCTGATGCTTATAGACAGAGAAACCATGGTAAAACTATCTGAGGAAGTCTATACCTAATAACTAGAAAAATTCCAGAAGTTGGTTACAAATCTTTGGAACGGTTTTTGAGGGTGAGAATGGGAAGATTGACTAAGCATTTTAAAATGACTTCCAAGGTTACACTCCAATAAAAGGTTAAAACACATACACAGAAAACAGTTGATGCACTCTTCGACAGTCTAAATAATGTTCACAAATATCAATTGCAGATTGTTGGCAAAGTAAACATCCATACTAAGATATGAATTCAAGATTATTTTACACTTTTAATTTTTTAGCTTTTTATTGTAGTAACATATACACAACTCAAATTTTCCCTTTTAACCCCTTTCAAGTGTACAATTCAGTGGTATTAATTAAAGATAAAGGATATTTTCCTCATCATATTTTAGGAGTTAATACATTATAGATTTTTAAATGAATATACATAAAATCAGAATTTTTAAATCTCATATATAACTACAGGATTAATGATGAAACCAAAACTACAAGTATGAGCTATTTAGAAAACAATGACAATGAGAACCCTGCATATTAAACAATAGAATAAAATAATGATATTGTCAAAATTGCATCCAGATTCTAACCAATAGTCAGAACTAAACGTTCTGCTAAAGATCTTAGGAGGAAAACATCAACCATAAGAAAATCAATAAGAAGGAAGTAAATGCAAATCAAAACCACAATGAGATGCCATTTTACACTTTTAGAATGGCTACTATTATTTTAAAAACAGAAAATTACAAGTGTTAGAGAGTATATGGGGGAAATAGGAACACTCATTCACTGCTGGTGGGAATGTAAAATGGTGCAGCCACGGTGGAAGGCAGTTTTGCAGTTTCTCAAAAAGTTAAGTATAAAACACCCATGTGATATAGCAATCCCACATCTAGGTATATACCCCACAGAAGAACTGAAAGCAGGAATTCAAACAGACAGTTGCACACCGATGTTTGTAGCAACATTATTTATAATTGAAAAAAGATGGAAGCAACCCAAGTGACCATCAATAGACGAATGGATAAACTGAAAAGGGACAGAAAATAAAACAAAATCAGTTGTGAGAAAAGAGGATCTAAAAATGCAAATGTAGATTCTTTACTCCTAAAGCACTATTTATTACATATGAGCTCTTTAGACAGTCTGTTAGTTACTAAAGGAATTCTTATATACAAGACAATTTTAGGAACAATGAGATTTGAAATATGGAGACTACCACAATTATCTCTGAGCTAAAGGCAAATTTCATAGGAAAACAATAAAATTACAGTTCCTGCAAGAAGATGTAAGAAACCTGAACACAAAAATTAAAGATTATCTTGAAGTTATGATAGATTTATATACAAATATTGCTTCATATCCATATGTGTTTAGAGCATTTTTAATAAATTCTCCAGCAGTGTTTATCTTCTAGTAATTTTGGATAAAGGAGAGTGAAAGTCATTTAAACTGTTTAATATTGGTGTAGGAATAGGCAAATACTGGTATTATGCATCAGAGATCTTTAAAATCAGTGAGAAGAGGGGGGCTTTCTAATAAACATCAATTCATTTAGCTATTTGGAAAATCATATACTTACATTGTTATAACATACCTTCTATCAAAATAAATCCCAGATATATTAAAGATAGATAAATAAAATAAAAAATTAAATCATAGCATCATTCTGAGGAAACATGGATAAAAATGACTGTTATAAAGAGGTACAGGGCCCGGCTAGATAGCTCAGTGGATAAAGAGCTCGCCGGTGTACCACATGGGAGGCCCTGGGTTCGGTTCCCGGGGACCTCTCCGAGCGGGCAGACGGCCTTGAGAAAGGCAAGCC